>QEAN01000054.1:60326-73109 GCA_006535955.1 Synchytrium endobioticum | reverse complement strand
CGCAGGAACGAATGCATGAAAGTCGGCAGACTTTCGCAGATCGTCGAATGGCAAACCTAGGGTGGTATCAGTGAATGTCTACTTGTGAATGTGCAATGGATGAGTCAAGTGGCAGAGTGGGTATAAGATGGAGAAGATGAACATAGATCCAAAGTATTGGACACGTACCATCCGATCGAGTTCGTTAGCGAGGTCATGAGCCCTTTCCCACTGCGGGTTCCTTTTCCCATTGTTGATCTCTGTCCATTTTTCCATTGCTTCCGAAAGCGCGCTCTTTTTTTGCTCCATAAGTATAAGTCCAACTTCTAAAAATTTCCAGAGGTCGGCCACAGACATTGCAGCACTTTCCTTGTAGTCGTGAGGTGGTGGTAAATCTCCGACCTTATCGATATACTGGGGGTCAAGGAGTGCCGAAAAGCGGTCTTTCTAATTCCATGATAAGGCATCAGTATGGGAAATCCTGGATTCAGTAGTCATAACCCAAAGATGGATCTCCCATCTTTACTATCTGATCTGACTCCATCGTATCGACCTTTAATGCTTCGACATTCATTGACACTCCCACTGAAGGATGAAGAAAATCACTCACACGATGACGACCTGCCAGGGCAATTGACGTCCAACATAGTGATATCGTAACAATGGCTAGTATCTTCATGGCGTTCCTAGTTATTATGCGTTATTTACGATTCATTCTTCATTGAAGAAAAAAGTGTCACGTTTCGGGTGACACCGCGAAACACGACACGCACACAAACGCGTGGTGAATAGTCCAACCGATTCTTGAAAAGGTATAGCCTCTGTGGGGGTGATGAATTCTTGGATATTCCGCATTAAGAGGACTCTGATATCTGTACTGCTATGCTGGCAGTACTGATGCTACAGATATAGACACTGTGCTTAGCAACCAGATCATTGAAATGCTACCTAGATGTTGGGATACACCCTCCGCGTCTATCCAGTGGCACTTGGCCACGTGCGGGGTTGTAGCTCTATGGGTTGACCGCACCCCCTCATTGCTTTGTAAACTTGTAAAATAGTCGACAAGGCGAATACACTTGAAACATTCGCAACAACTACTTAACACTAGACTAAAAGAACGGGTACAGTAGGTGGTCGGATCGCTCGCTATATGTCACGAACGTGACAGCTGCTACGATGCGACCATCTGCATCATTAACGCCTTGAGCTAAGGGCCCTTTTAGTAGTCACGTGTTGTGAGAGACCTTGACTCTCGCACTCACGTGACATGTGGCACTTAGCCTTTCCATCACATTGTCACAAACGTGACGGTTGTGTTATCACACGATGACACTGCCAAGCCATCAATCGGACAAGACCTTGTCGAAAAAGGTCCGGGTGGCGATAATTCTACACCACCAAAACCATCGGACACGTTTGACAGGTTGTGTGGTATATAAAGGCGAAGAGTTGCATTGTATTCTCCTTAAATGTTTCAACTCCTCGTCATAAGCTTACACAACCTTCCAGGTACGAGGGGAATATGATGATGGTATCGTAGATGGCGCTGAATCAGGCATCCATAGTTATTTATTCCAATACATCCTTGTCATAAGCTTACACAACCTTCCAGTGTTTGACACACATCCTTCCATCAATACACCGTGTTCAGTGATGTATGCATATCAGATGACTATCACCCACATCAACCCGACTATAACATCTGATGCCTCCTCCCTATCGAACTGTTGTCACGAACGTGACAGCTGCTATGATGCGATCTGTCACATTTTTACATTCGTGTCAGCACTATGTTGACACTTCCACGTGTTTGGCAGGTGGGTATAAAAGGCAGGTGTTAGCTAAATTACCCCGCGGAATCGCTAACTCTTGCTGAATATAAGTATATAATAACAATACTATCAAACGGTATATATACATAGTCATATTGTAGTAGCATATGGATTCTTGCTGAATATAAGTATGTAATCAAAAGTCATTTCTGACACGACCATCCGCATCATTAGCGCCTGTAACTAAGAACCCTTCTAATAATCACGTGTAAACCCCTAAAGTATTTAAACTCAATTGCTGGTGAGTAGAATGAGTTTTCTTCATACAGCTATTGTGGTGATAGAATCAGAATTGTACTAAAAGAAGCCTACTTTATGTCGCAAGGACTTTGATTGTCTTTGTTAATATGTTATGTATTTCGGCAAACTTGGAATCTTGTTTAGAGAGTAAGACAACTTCGCCTTCTTTTATACACACGACAAGCAAGTGAGAAAAAAGTGTCATATCGTGATGACACAAATGTCACATCGTGACACTGTAGGTAAAATATATTGTGGTGATAGAATCAGAATTGTACTAAAAGAAGCCTACTTCAGGATTCTTACAACTGTCATCTTATCTTATCAACAACTATCAACAATGTCGCCCACCAATGTCCCACAATGTCCCTCCTGGATTCCCATGTTCTCTTTCCCTCGGTGTACCCTTCCCAATCTACCAGATACTCAAACCCCCCTCCCCTTGTTCTTACATCTAGAATTTCCATAATGACGTAACCTTCATCCGGATCCACTCTAATGGGCGGTGGTTTGGCATTCTCTGCTCGGTTTCGTTGATCGAGTGTACGGCTTCAACAACTTCACATGAAATACTGGGTGTATCCTGACGTTCTTTGGCAACATTCTATGACCTATCAAACTAACATCAAGGCTTAGCTACACTCCTCCTCTTCTTTCCACGACCTGTCAAACTAGCTTTGAGGTTGTGCCACATTCCTCTTAATGACGTACATGGTGACACTCAGGAGGTGTATTGTCAGGTGTTTCTCTGCGTTGATGTAACAGAGAAGGCTTAAAGAAACAAGTCCAATGAGGGAAGCGATATCAATAACAAGTATTTAGCAGTAGGAAGTTTGCTTGATGTTGGATGGCTGTATAATTTTGACGATTATTGGACTATGATTTAACAATTTAATACTATTCTGTTTTTACAAGTGTGGAAGTGACCGACTATTTATACCATTGGAGTTCACACGTCACACGCACGGGGATACCTCGCGTGTGACATCAGCAGGTCACCGGTTCGCATTCCAGGTGCCGCCTAGCTTGCTCTTCTTCATCGCACCATCTTTTAGTGGAGTTGTGACCGTGGTCATGACATGTATGATTTGCTTTTGTAGCTATGACCTGCATAAGATTTTCTGAGTTTCCGTGGGAAATGTCCCATCCTTCCCACAACCTGTCAAACTAACCTCGAGATTTTGCCACCTGGCGCATGACAAATATCTCCCTCACGGGCACATTCCAAGCACCCAGCGGGCAGCTGAGCACCGGCGATAGTCACAGAACAACGGCATGAACGGCATTTCCTATTGGAAAACTCTGGTCTTCTCGGCAGTACTCGTGTGCACACACCTCGTCTACGCATTGGAAAATGGTGTCGCAAGGTCTGTCATCTTTTCAAACCTGGTGGTCACTACCCTGATTGAACGATGACCTGTGTCCATTACTGCATGCTCTTTCCGCGTCCAGACTTGTTGCGCTAACGCCTCCCCCATCACAACATAGAACACCCCCCATGGGGTGCGTCACTGCCTGTCTGACCCATTCCCGCTGTAAGCTCTGAATGAAACACGACCACCCACAGCTGGAATTCATGGAATCGCTACAAATGCGATGATCTGAACGAGGAAGTCGTCAAGAGGTCGGCCGATGCCATGGTTGCCAAAGGCCTCAAGGACGTCGGATACGTCTTCGTCAACCTGGATGACTGCTGGCAAGTGGATCGTGATGCCGACGGGCGTATCATCGAGGATAAGCAAAAGCATGTACCTTGTGCTCCAGCCGCGTGTCGTGGTGCGCGTAACTGATATGTCCAATGCCTCGGACAGGTTCCCGTCTGGCATGAAGAGCCTGTCTGACTACGTTCGATCCATTGGGTTGAAATTCGGAACGTACACAGACGCCGGATACTACACGTGCTCCAAACGGCCAGGATCGCTGGGTATGTCACGATTGTGTTCTCTTCTGTCCCAACCCACGCATTCGCGCAGGCTACGAAACAATTGATGCGCAAACATACGCCGAATGGAACGTGGACTACCTCAAGGTCGACAATTGCTTTCCCGATGCCTCGCCGTCTCGGGAACGATTCACCAGTAAGCGTCTAGACATGGCACATCGTGAGCCTCACAACTGCCAACCCACGAATTCAGCGATTCGCGATGCACTGAATGCCACGGGCCGACCCATCGTCTACTCTATCTGCAATGGCGGCGAAACCTCGTGGGAATGGGCGCCGGATGTCGGGAACAGCTGGCGCACCACCTACGATATCCGTGACAGCTGGACCGTCGTCGTTGCCATTCTCGACCTGCAGATCCCGCTAACCCACTGGGCGCAGCCGGGTGCCTGGAATGACCCAGACATGGTACGTGTGGACACTCTCACACTGCACACCACGCGACTCGAACCCAACCGGTACGTAGCTGGAAATCGGGAACGGGAACATGACGTTTGACGAATATCGATCCCACTTCACCCTGTGGGCGGCCCTCAAGGCGCCACTCCTGATTGGATCCGACATCCGGGCGCTGTCGCAGGATTATATTGAGATGTTGAGCAACCCCGAAATCATTGCTGTCAACCAAGATCCGCTGGGCAAGAGCGTGAGCTTGACTGAGATTGGGCGTGCGCATCAATTGTATGATATCTGGTGTGGTCCGTTGGTACATGGCCATACTGTCGTTGGTAAGTCGTGTGCTTATCGTGTCTGATAAGCATGCTCACATTTCCAGCTTCCAGTTATTCTCAACCGTGAAGACAGCGATCAAAAGATTACTGTTGACTGGTACAGACTGGGCTTCAAGCGCAATGCTGAGCTCCTCGTGCGAGACCTGTGGAGGAGAAGGGATTTAGGTGTATTGAGAAAACCGTGCGTTTGACATTCCGCTTGAATGATCTCTTGCACTGTCCTCATTCTCCACAAACACAATCTAGTCATGTCTTCCGTGTTAGACCACATGGTGTGGTAATCCTGAAAGTGAAAGAGATGGGACATCGTCGTGGCTACGAGCATCGACTAGTCACTCAACAATCAAATCACCACTGATCTTGTATAGTGCGGTCTATAGGCAGAAATTGGTAGTATTGGCAATATTTGTGGCACAAGTCTTTCATTTCGAAATAGTGTTCCTTTTACACGTATTACGAATAATGGTTGCGCGCGTCTCCAGGGTCTTGAATAAGGGCTTGATGTGAACTGTTCCACGGTACTATCACAATCTGGGCAAAGTTTCGAGGTTCGGAACTTGTCGATTAGATAGCAGGCTTATGCGGTTCCGACGGGAAGCCTTGCGCCATCCCACGGTCTTGGTTGAGGTTTTAAATCTTGTCGTACGCCCTGCATCGCTCCAGTCTCCCATTACCACGGTGTGCTCGCTACCATACTTCTCCTTCATGCGCCGCAAATGCCTCCCTTCCGATCTCTGGGTGTTGATAAACGTCTTCCAACGGTACTTATTGTGTACGGGCATGTCGTAAAAGGCTTCAAACTCTTCGTCACGATCAATCCAAACATTCATTCATCCAGCTTACTTCCGGCCTTTAGGGCGGTAATTGCTCGAAAACAGTCCAGAAGCCGGTCATTGCGCCGTTGCGTGATTCAGAGTTAAAATAGAAATGATGGATGTTTATGCTGAGAAAGTGGTTGATGAGTTGGCAAAGGTCAAGCGGTCGAACTTTTCGCCACACGGCATTGTGCTGAAACGCAATTACTTTTTCTTCCAAAGAAGTAACATGCGGAACAATTGACCTCAAGTTAGTTGTATCACCCCGCAGTATCGCACGCATAATCTGTAGACGAAATATTTAATGATCAATCAAAGAGAGAATGTCTACATCCACATATATAATAACAATTGCAAAGTACAAAGTCCTATTTAACACCCAAAAGAGTTTCTGAATGGCTAAAAGCAACCTATAACTATGTTAACCATGTTATTACGTTATTACTAGTCGACCAGCGACACCACTGCCCTACGACAAGCTCTAAATAAATGTCCAAAACCTATAGACATGCAGCCGCAGTCAAAAGTATAGCGCAGATAAAAGCTATAACCGATGCCTCCAATCTCGTAACATGAGATAATGAGGCCTCTGTCACTACTGAAGAACCACTACTGGCATTGGGTACGGTGGTAGAACGTGTATCCGCGGTTGAATTCGCCGGGTTTTTAGCCGCCCACACATAGCTGATACCAGAGCCAGAGCTTTGGACAGCATCCATGTCAGATAGCAAGGCATTGGAAACTGCAGTACTGTTCAGAAACTGAAAGTCTCTGAATGTCAATTGTTCCGCCTTTCGGAACTCGAATAAACCAAACTAAAAATTGTCATCAGTTAGTGATGAGGGCAGAACAATAAGAGAAAAAAACGTGCCATTTTGATGTTCGGATACTTTTTCAAGATTGTGGGATTAGCTAAGGATTGACGCCACCAAGCCTACATTTCGTCCAGGGTCAATACTATTTTACATGCTTCCATTTATACTTGTAACCACGTACTTGTTTGATAGCAACTTCTCCTGGACCCGCATCAATGGGAGTTTGGTATACTCCATTACCATCAGTATTATACAGGTACATGGGACATCCCCATTCTGAAATCTGCAAAGGTTTGCCCAAATTCTTGACATAGTCATAGAATGGGAAAGCACCAGTGTCCATTTGGGTTTCAAAGAATCCAGCAGTGGGCAGCACATTGACTCCGTAAGAACGAGCGCCTCCTGCATTGTTGGACGGTTGCGGCCCGTGCCAGTATAAACTGGTACCTACCCAGTCGACAAACTGATCACCCTATTAGAAGGATTCCATGCAATATATCAGTTTGGCTTTGAGTTTATGTGTATTTAGCTACGTATGTAATTAATCTTACCGGGTAGTATGGAGAGTAAGGATCTGTTATTTTAGTGTCAGAGCGTCGTCCGAGGTCAAAATGACAAAGAATCCTGGGAAATGCGTACCATCACCAGGGCAAGATGAGCATCCATCGTTATTGGTATCCAGAGCAGTTAATGATGCGGCAGATGGTTTTCCTGTAACGGCTGCATTGATACCATAGGCTCCAGCATAGTTAACTTGAGGTGACCTACATCAAAAAGGGCCAGTTAACCACACTATACGGGTTGCTGACATTACTACGAGGTGCCTACCAAACCATGGCTACATCTGGCGCGACGGCTCGTACTGCATTCGTAACCTTGATCCAAAACTCTTTGAATTCTACGGGTCTAGGTTTCATTGCTTGATGAGCGTTGGTTACTGACCTTACTACTGACATTCTAATAACAGACTTACTGAGTACCCCTGCATATATATCGAGATGCGTGAGCAAAATTTTCAAACTCAAAACAGACTTGCAGCATCACATGCTTACCAAGGATACCAAGATCCGTTCATTTCAGAAGCCAAACGCAGGTAGACTTTGACACCCTTGGCATTCCAAGCCGCCAATTGATTAGTCAACGACTTTATGTCAGCATCTGTGACAGCAGCGAATGCCATTCCAGGCCTGGAATCATATGGATACACATCCAGAATCATGGATGCATTTGTTTTAGTCTCGGTAATCATAGTGACGTCGATGGTGGTGTCTATGTTTACGACTTCTGGATTTGATGTTGCACTCTTAACAGGGATGTTTTGCCCGGCATGGAACACAGGCTATTATCACGGGAGATTTTAGACTGTTGGATTGGCATTCCAACGCGCTACATGGGAACCAGCAGACGTACCCATAGCCGACCCGTTCTGGTGTTGATTTTCAATGGCGAGTCATCATGATACGGACCCAGATAGGTGTACGTATCAGGCCAGC
This sequence comes from Synchytrium endobioticum, assembly GCA_006535955.1. Lineage (NCBI taxonomy): Eukaryota > Fungi > Chytridiomycota > Chytridiomycetes > Synchytriales > Synchytriaceae > Synchytrium > Synchytrium endobioticum. Next base: position 65,259 of record QEAN01000054.1, on the reverse strand, counting down.
TACCGGTAGGGTGTGAATATGAGCAATTGTGTCAACTCAAATGGGTATGGCAGTCAACTGGAGGCCATCCATAGCCAACTACAACATATCACATACACAGCGACTTGTATTTGTCCATCGGGAAGTTCGAATTTAGCCAATCCATTGACTTTGGTTACGGTGACGGCGGAAAAGAATGCGGTTATAGAGTACTGTGAGAGAGCTGCCAATTTCATTGTTGGCCGGTTAAATGGGGATAGCAGGCCGTCGATTGTTGGGTTTGATGGTTGCAGTAGTAAGGGTTTATATAAGAAAACGAGCCAAGCTGAGCTAAGCAAGTATAGTGTTTCGGCGAACTAACCCAACGAAAGCAAACTTGCCTACGTTCCGAATGTTAAAATGTCTACAACCCCACTGCCTGAAGCTTCTCGCGTCGTATTTCGTTCCCTTTCATTAGCTACTGAGTAGCGGATACAGCCATACAGCAGCTGAGACACGTCGTGACGCGTATGACGCTGCGCTTGTCTCTGTAGCGGCATATAAGTTATGTGAATTATAGCAACTATAAGTATAAGCGCTATAAGTATTGTCAAACTGATCGAGAGGTTAATGTAAGCTTGGCTTTTCGGTTGTTTTATTGGTGTGTGGTTGTCTTCGCAATCGGTCATGAACAAAATCAAATCAGAGAACAAGGGTACGGCTTGGGTTATAAGTTGAATGAGATGTTAGCGCTATTCGTCAAGTAATGTCTCTTACTAAACGATACACTTGGAGTAATTCCGGCGGTGCAGCAAGCGAAAGGATGGTTGGATGTTATGGGCGACAAGGTGTCCTTTTATATTTGCACACCCGGAGGCACGTGGCATGTCATTGACAACAACAACGCATAACACGTAAGGTATAGCAATCTATAACTAATGAAAAGCTTTTCGTCGCTACTAAATTAATGTATTCATGAGATTTGGGAATATACATCTGGCACTTGGACACCCTTATTTCTCCTGCGATTGCCCCTTGGATAGTGCAACATAGATAATGCCCATTATCAATACTTGACTAAACACAGATTCCTCCATCTCGAAAGAAGTCGCCCATCGAAACTCCTTGGCGTTCTTGCTGATAGCAGTCCGCCCAAGGACTTCACCAAGCAATTTCTGCTCACGTGTGCCGTGGGACTTCATGACAACAAGAAACTGGGACTCTTGAAGACCACCAGACAGGGTAAACAAGGGCGACGTCACACCTGCCAAAGTGGTGGTGATTTGTAGTTTGAGCTGCTCTCGCACAAACTCGAATTGTGCTACTTCCATCTTGGAATCATGTAGGGTGATGCTGCATCGTTGTGGGAGTATAGGATTTGTGACTAGTTCGAGAACACTGGTGCTAGAGAACTGAGGCCTTCTGTCCGTACAAATCATGTGCCGTCTACAGTGAACAGTGTAAGTGGCGGTTCACCCAACTATCATAACTTGAAGAGCCACAACTTACAGCTTATTATGCCATTCATGAACTCGCGCTTCGACAACCACTTTACCATAGACATGAGGTGTACACACTTGCACCTTGGCAAATCTAGTACTAGTCTCTGTAACTGCCAGAACGTACCTCGTACGCCCACCAGATAGTCCATATGCTGCAAGTCTAGCTTGTACTTGAAGTACAGAGTCTTTGGAGGAGGCACTGTCACCACCACTTTTCAGAGATTGGACACTTTGCTTTTCCTTTGATGCAAGAGCAGATGATGCTAAGGGGACAGGATCAGTAGACAAGGTTGTGTTGATACCATTATCGGTTGAAATGGATAATGATGGGCGTCCTGTACGTTCAAGGTGTGACTGTATCACTTGGGGTTTGGTGGCATCGGCACTATCATTGTGTGAGGGGTAAAAATCAGCATAGTATCACGAATGAGGGATACTTGGCAAAACTTACTTGGCTGAGTCCTCATTGACACTGGTGTACGAGAGCGAGCATAGTGTCAAGTTAGCGAACCGGATAGAGACATATCAGCAGACCAAAGACTGATGGGGGACTTACCCAGCCTGAGACAATACCGCGGAAGTCTGCCTTTGACGATTTCTGATTGGAATTATGGCTACTTGGAATTTCACACATCGATGTTGTACTATTGCGCAAAGCGGGTTTGGACTGACAAGAAAACAGACTGGAACAGTATATAACATATAACCCTTACCATCAGTTGCATTAGGTCCCATCTCAGCGTAATCTTTACCCAATTGAATCAAATCCCCAGAATTGACATCGAACTCCTTACTAACCTGACCGGGAGGACACAATCTAACCCCATTCAAATAAGTTCCACCATTACTACCAATATCCCTGACATAGAATTTGCCATCCCTTGACGACAATTCGGCATGGTTTCGCGAAACAACCCTTGTATCAAACACCTTTACAGTTTTACCACCGGCGCCTGATGATCCACGACCCATTCGTACAGGATCCGACAAGTCGAGGTAGCAGATTTCAAACATGTCGTTCAATGGCATTAACATGATGAGCGGTGGATCAGACTCTGTGACGTCTGTCGATGATCCGCTCGTCGGTTTGTTTAGAGATGTTGATGATAGTGTTTTCGCAAGTGATGCCGTAGACTGAGCCTTTTCCAATGATCGTTTACCAGCCAAATCCTTGGGAGTAGTAGTGGTCTTGGCGAGTACAGGCTTGTCACCAAACGTAGCACCCGAGACACCTAGAAAGGCGGATGGGGTCTGTAATAAACTTTTGGATGATGCATGAGCAAGCAGGACTCTTTCAAGACCCTTTATTCGAGCAGGGTCCAAAGCGGTACTCGGGCGTGACGCACCCATGCCACTGCTGACAGATGGATTGTTACTCAAAGCATACTTTGGAAATGGGACACCAGCTGCAGCCAAAATATCATCAATTGAAGCAAGAGTGCTTTTGAGATCAGGACTGACGAGTTCGCCCGGGATCATTTGCGGGAATTGATGGGTACCTTGGGCAGGCTGATTCGACTGTGTTTCGACAAACTCAGTTTGATCAGTACTTGCCATCTTCTCGAACTTGGCTGTGATATAATCAATATTGATTCCAGCTGTGCGGGTTCCACGATAAGCACGACCCTTGTCCAAGTGTGCTGAAGGTTCGGCAACTTTCGACTCGAACATTTCTCGAGTTTTGGATACGGGAAAGGTCCCACGAAGTTCGGGAGAGTCAGCATGTTTAGGTATTTCGGCGGGTGAAATGGTTGATTTGGTAGGATCTGAATCACATGAAGCACGAGATGAAGCTCGTGGATCATGGCTCGTTTTCTTTTTAAGCACTAGCGTCTTTGATCGAGATAGATCTGAAGCTCCTTCACCACTGCCTTTTTCGTCATCAATGTTGGTATTTGACGTGTGGATTGAATTTTCTTGTGGTGGTGTCTCGGCTGGGGGAGACGGTATCTTGGCAGAGTCGATAGGTCTGGCGAATGGCATCGAGGTTGGTATTGTGGGCTCACTAGTTGTTTGAAGGTCGAATGAGGAACGTGAAGCTTTGAGGTCAGATCTTGATGATTTGCTGGCAGCAAATTGAGGTACATCACTAGAGATGTAGGATGTTGATCGTGCCATTATAGAGGCCGAAGAGTTTTCGGATGGAGGTACTGATGCATTGGTACAGATTGATGTTCTGGTATCAACTGGGGGTGGTGCGGTAGCAGCAGGTTGAGCGACATGGTCCCCTCTGTCAGCATCTTTCATTATCTGTGGTGGATGAGGTTGAAACGCAAATGATGCGCTAGGTGTCTTCAAGTCGTCTACAAGTGCAGGCATTGTTCTTGAGGGTGAGTAGATACTTGTTTGGACCCGTGACAAAGCAGGCTCTAGTAATGATGAGGCAGCGGCGTTTTCCGTGCTGGTATTGATAGGAGCCAGAAGGGGTTGAAGTGAATCGTCAGATGCCTTTGCAGATTTGGGCGCATCGTCATCAGACAGTGGCCTCAAGCTCAAGTAACTTGTTATAGCGGCCTTGACAGAAGCTAGTAAGGCCAAAATCAGAGCGGGAAAGCAGGCTTCGTCGAAAGTGCTTGCAACTTGAACGCCATGTGTCAAACAGTATATGGTTCGTGTCACGGACTCTGCCGAGTCGATCATACCCTTTGAATGACCAGGCAAGGTTCGTTCCATAGATCGACATAGCATTTTCATTGTGTCCCACTGCTGTGGCAAGGTTCTGCCGGAGCTGGGATGTGGCTTTGAACAAGCATCGGCTATCATAGCTGTACGATCGGCAGCAGGTAATTGGGCCTGTTCATTGATGTCCTTGATGACGGACTGGTACATCAGAACCAGTGTTTGGGATTCCAGCACCAGCTGATCCAGAATGGGATTGATCAAGGCCGAGGAACCTCTGACAGCCATGTGGTTACTGGTGGAGCAGGAGCAGGCAAAATAGCAGGATATATGGGTATGGACTCTATATAGATGATCATGGCTGTATTAGCTGGCTAGCAAGCAGCGAATCAAGCAGAGGAAGCAGCACAGGGCCAGCCCTGCTTACTTTCTGTTTCTGAAGGAATGGGACGAGAATCGTTGGTACTATGGTGCGGATACAATAGTGACGCAATTGCACGGCAGTCAAGGCCGGTTCTGGGTAGATAATGGATGTTGGTTGGGGGGGGGGGTTGAGCGAGTGAGTGAGTGATGGCATAGCGTAGCACGGTCTGGCATACATGGGTTATGTATCAGCGCAGCGCAGCACAGCGCAGCGACAGGGCAAGGTCTAAACACCCTCCTCCGCCGGGCGGGGCCTACCGTTTTTACAGCAGGCCAGCGGTGCCGTGTGATGTCTGGTGCCTGATGCCGCCGCTCCCCCTCGCGATTTGCAACTGTGGTCCTTTGGTTGGTCGCCTGCCCTGTCCTTGGGTGTCGTGCCCCTTGCGCACCCCGCCTGACCTACTCACACAGTGTCTCGCCCCCGGTTCCAG
>QEAN01000054.1:0-52398 GCA_006535955.1 Synchytrium endobioticum | reverse complement strand
GGAAGAGCATTAGCACGCCGGGGGGGCGTAGGGGGGTCAACACGTACATCCAGCTCCGCTTTCGATTCGGCGAATCGCTCATGGTCCGCGGCATCAACCAAGTACACGATGGCATCGACTTCGGGGAAGTAGTCGCGCCACAGTCTGCGCGCCTGCTGATGGCCTCCGAGATCATATGTAGTAAATTTGACACTCGCGATGGCGAGCTCTTCGCAGGCTAGCCGTTGTGCATGGTGGGCGTGAGAACGGCAGCGGGGGCATGTAGGGTGGTGGGGTGCTTGGTCACGTACTTGGATGCAGCGTTGGTTGCAACGTCGCGAGACGATCGTTTTTCAACATGTGGAGTAATGTTGTCTTGCCGGCATTGTCGAGCCCCAGAAACAGGATTTTGGCGTTCTTGTTGACGAGGCCTGTGGAGGGGGTTAGATGCTGCGTGGTAGCCTGGCTGCAGGGCGGGACATGCTGATGCAGGAGACTAGTAAATGGAGTGCGGGACATACCTAGTTCCGAAAGAAAACTCCAAAACCAATTTACGATGAACATGGCTGTGCGGGCGGGCGGTAGATGCTACTACTACGACGACGACGACTACTACTACTCCTGCTACTGCTACTACTAGTGTCCTGGTGTTGGTGGAACCCGGGGGTGTGCTAGGTTGGATTCGTGGGTTGGGTTTAACCTGGGGACGATTGACAGCTAAATACGCTGTGGACATGAGGTATCTAGACAGCCGATCAGGCGACTACGACGGGCCAGGGATGCCGCGGCGATGCTCGTGTATATTCCTACGCGGACACGCATGGTCTGGGATGTGCGGACAGCGACACGACACACGGTTGCGTGGCGCAATTGCAGATACAACACGCACTCTCTACAGTCATGCCATCCCGACTCTTTTTTTTTTGCAATTGCACTAGTATGCGATTCCGACTCTTTTTTTTTGCAATTGCACTAGTATGCGATTCCGACTCTATGTCCTATGAGATCGTCTCTCGCCAACACTTTTACTATAAAGTCTGCACAGTCGGGCGCCGACAGCACAGTCCCCTGCGGAACCGGCTCGTCGACAAAGATGCGATACTTTCCTGTCCGATGAAACGGCCCACTTGGCATATACGGCGCTATGCAATGGTGGGAAGCGCATTAAGTCATAACAAGTCACAAAATACGTTTGGTAGATCGTGGATCGTGGATCAACCAACTCACGGCAGACCAGTGTATAGTCCAGGCGCATGGTCGCCATGACGATTTTGGTGGCATGCTGCATATCGAAACAAGCATCTAGTAATGTGCATTGAATACAACAAGAGGGCTTTTCCAGACTTGGAGATGGGGCGACTCACGATTCAGCCATGCTGCGAAATGAGCGTTGGATTCGTACAACATTCGATCGTTGATGCCCGCTTCCTCCTTTTTGGCTCTACATTGACAATGGCACGTGAGCAGCCCACAATCTGTCCGACCCAGCCCTGTTTACTACGTACGGCAGCAATCCATTGGCAGTCAGCAACACCAGTCTCCGGATTTTATAGTCGACCATTGCTTGACAGATGTTGAGGGCCGCGTGGCTGTTGAGGACGGTGGGCTCGCGTATGTCTTTGGGTCCTACCACGGAAACGACTTTGTCCGGCCTGATCTGCTTGATTGCCTCCTTGACGGACTGTATGTCGGTGACGTCCCCCTCAAATGGTTGGATCTGCTCGGCGTATCGGTCGGTGTCGGGCCGCACCTTTTGCAGGTTGACATGGTTTCGAACAAATCCATGGACTTCGTACAACTGAGGCTTGAAAAGGTGAGCTTTGAAGCAGCCGGGAGGGGGCGAGAAGCGTAAGCGTACCATTGTATCGATAGCCTAGGGTGGTGGCACCTGTTAGCCGCAGGCGGTGGTGCCAACCATTGAACATTATCAGCTGGAGAAGGACCACGTACATACTGACAGACATGCCGTCCCACACGGCCTGACGCTCCGAACACAAGTAGCTATTGCAAGTGCAGTGTGGTCATGATCGGCATGATGCACGGTGCACGCATGCCCATGAATGCAATGTCGGGGATTCATGATGTATACGGAGGGCACACAGGCCACGAGCGCCTTTGCACACAAAGTATGGATTGACGTACCTTTTGCAATCTAGTCATCTCGTGCGAGTCCTGTTGGTTTGCACCACGGGCGAGTGGCGGTAGCAGTAGCAGCAGCACAAGCGAGATCCAAACATGAAGCAGCTAGCACTGGATGCGTATGCAGACCCACTCACACTGTCGTCGGCCTTGCGCCCACTGCTGGTACCTGGCGAGACAATCCTGCTTCAGCAACGGGATGTGGGCTTATATGACGGGTACTCGATGCTCGACTATATATCCGTATATGCACATCGCGACGACGCCCATCACCGCTAACCGCCATGGCAACCATCAGGAACAAGAGACTATGGAGCCATGACAAGGGCGTCGCGTATATATCCACGCATCGCATCCTCTGGGTGCCCGACGATGCAGCCCACCAGCTGACATCAACCGCAATCGCCATCCCTTTGTCCTGTATCGTCAAGATGGAGCCCATGGTATGCGAGTCCCCGCCGTCCGGCCTCAATGATCTCACTCGTCATGCTGACGGTAGCCCGCCTTTGTGACCCAGTCGCCTAAGATCGCACTCCACCTGACCCCCACCCGTGGTTCCCAACACACAACCACCACCACTACTACACCATCGCATCTGCAGCCCCCCAACCCACCTGATGCCTGGCCATGTCCCATCTGCTCCACACCAAACAGAAGCACGGACGCCAAATGCAGCGAATGCGGCGTCAAGAAATCCGGCCCACCACCGTCCCCACTTTCAACCACCGTACCATCCCCACAGCGCATCCCCACAGCACCGACTCCACCGCCAAACGGAAATCCATGCAAAGCATGCACTTTCATCAACCAGCCCGATACAATTCAATGCATAGTCTGCGCAACGCCGTTGGACTCGCTCCCGTCGTCAGAACATGCAAGCCATCCAACCCTGACGCCTCATGCTCAACATGCATCCACGCAGCCCCTTCCGCACCTTGTACTCAAACTTTCATTTCGGAGCCTAGGCATGCCTGCCTTTGCAAAAGCGCTGCGATCAGCCGTGCAGCGCCGTGAATGGGAACCCATCAGCGAGCCCCATACTCCGAGCGCGTCTGCGCCCACAAAGGTCGAGCTGATGTCTGGCATCGGTGCGTCATACTCTCCATATTTCATCCAGTTTTTCGCCGCCGCTCTCATGAGAATGCCCATGCAGGAAGCATCATGCGCAACGTGGATCAAAGCAGGGCAGCCGTGACATCATCGCTCTCTGAAGCCTTCCGGGATCTAGACGCGTTGATGCACAAGGCGTCTGATATGGTACACACACACACACACACACATACACATACTCCAAAGTGCACCACATAGCCTTTAACATTAGCCCATCTGTTATGTTGTAGGTCTCCCTGGCCGAATCCATAAGCGCGAGACTATCAGCCGCGTCATCGGCATCGGACGACTCGTCCGAAATGACCACGTTTCGTGAATACCTTTTGGATTTGGGCATTGCTAGTCCTGTGACCAAGTACGTCGCCGCGGCACCACTGAGATGATCCGAGATCCATCAACCGCAATCCATTCACAGAAAAGCCGCTGGGAACATGTACGATCAGGAGCTGGCCCGCCAGCTAGCCGAATTCCTGGAACGCGTGCTGCCAAGAAGCGGAGGGATGATGGCACTGGTTGATGTGTATTGCATCTTTAATCGAGCCCGTGGGGTCGGTACGTCTCTTGACGTTCATGCTGAGTAAAGCGGTTGTTGATACATGGGTATCAATCACATAGCACTTGTATCACCAGAAGACCTGATACGAGCATGCCAGCTGTTTGAGAAACTCGCCCTGCCCTACCGGCTGCGGAGATTCGATTCCGGATTACTGGTTCTTCAGTCACAGACGCACCATGATGACGACACGATTCGGCGTGTCAGAGAAAGAGTGCAACAAGCTACGATCAACCGCGGTGGTGGTTTAACGGCCATACAGTTGGCGACGGCTGAAAAGATCTCTGTCATGTTGGCTAGAGAGCAATTGCTCGTAAGTTGCCATTCCGATGGCTAGCGCTTCCGGTAGGGCGCCCACCCCGACTCATGAACGTAGATGACGGAAGCACGAGCATGGATATGCAGAGATGATTCCGTCGAAGGATTGCGATTTTATGATAATTTGATTGGGTCCATATAAGAGCACAAGAACTGTGCTTCAGCTAGATACATTCCTAGAAAGTGGCAGATTATCTAGTTCTTTTGCGATATATTTTCTCACCACATCGCACATTTTCTGCAGAAATTCATGTCCATTGTTACGATTAGCCATTGCTAATTTAGGATAGACTACAACTGCCTGTTCAAACATTATTATTACTCCTATATACATAACTGCCTGTCACTTGCACTCTTGGAAACTATTCTACGCGCATAAATACATCCATCCTTTCCTTGAACAAGACCGTATTGTCACAGTAATCAAGTGTTGGACAAATTGGTTTTGCGCCTGCCGCTGTGGCGTCGTGGTCCTAGTTAGATAGACAAAAGGGGTACCTACCCCAACCACGACACGTACCTAGTAGACTTCATGCCCTTGCGACATTCAGGACAAAACCACTTCCCTTCCGGTGCTGTCGCCAACCCCACACATCCCAGATGGAACCTATGCAAAGGTTTTACTCACCGTGCGAACATCGTTTGCTCAGAAATGACATACCACTCGATATGACAATCCTCATTGTCACAAGCAATCATTTCACCCTGTGAAATCCTCTGACATAAACAATATAACTGCTCATCTTCCACAGTTTCTATTACGTGATTGTCTACATACTCTGTCGTTGTTGCGTCTATAACCATTACAGATGATTGCAATTGATGTGGCGGTGTCGGTGTCTGTGGATTTTGACTCACTGCTTTCTCCATTCTGAGAATCGCGTTGTTGCTGGCATTGGATAGTTGATAATGCAGTCCTGCGTCCACATTTTCAGGTTCTGGAGTGAAACTGTAACGAAGGGAACTAGTTTCCACCTTCACACCAGTGAGAACACGAGAGGGGTGTATATGCTGGCAAAACGACAGTAAAGCATACCTAGCTGAACGTTTGTTGATCTTGTCTCCCTGCTTATGTTTCCGCTTTCTGATGGTACCGCCGCCAGGGACTGGTGGTAGAGCTTCCTTTCGTATAGCTTTCTTGGGGACCGCTATGTGACAAACGCACGATGAGTATGGACTCCGGAGCAACAATTCCACAATAGAACGTACTAGCAGGAGGAGGAGGGAGAAAAGCTCCGACCATCCCACCATACATAGGTGATGGTGACTCTGGTCCCGAGGGCATGGGTGAAGCAGGCACACTACTATTGGCACTCGCGGCCGCTGTAGTACTTGCGGTTATGGTGAGAAGTGAAGGAGGTAGCGGGGTTAAAGGACGCGCAGGAAAGTTTGGCGGTGGCGTGCTTGTCATGCTGAGTAGTGATATCATGGGATCAGGATCCATGACAGAGACCTCTGGTGTACCAGGTGTGGATTCTGGTTGAGGTGTTGGTAGGGAAAACATTGCCAAGTTTTCATCCAGTCTCTTGATATGACGATCAAGCTACAATTGTAACAAGAGCATCATTTATGAGGCAATGTAGGGCTTTTGTGTCATTCCCACAACGTCGAACAAGATCACCCCTCCTACCAAATGCAACGCTCGATCCGCAATCCTAATCTTTTCATCCGATAGCTCAAGTATCCGTTCATTGATCCTAGCCACCCTGGACAATACCGCATCTTCGTCGGGATACGGTGTCATTCGTCCGTAGATTCTCTCGAAAGTGTCCCATGCTCGATTTTCTTTGTCCATTTCATCTTGTAGTACTACGTCATGGGTCGAGTCGTGAGTGTTGCTACTCGTCATACTGATACTTGTATCAGGTGGTTATGTGATCAACATTTGACAGCACACCCCAGTGTACGGTTTCATACCAACCTTGTATTTGACGTTGCTTTTGATTCAATTCTTCAATTACATTTCTGAACTCTGGCGCCAAGTCTTCAATGCCTATGTAAGATGAAAGACAATAAGCATCGCGGAGGGGTGCGATGTCGATGTCGAATAATCTGTCAACCGGTAAGCGATCACTCCAATGTGGGGATCAATGTCGCAGATATGCATTGTGGCATCTCTCTATGAAACTCCCTCAATCTAACAGACGGTCATGACTAGATCTAAGCAATCATTGTCTCCAATTGTCTCTTCATTGTTGACAGATCCAAAATTTGACTCCTGGCCAAGAGATCACTTATAACTCACTATTCAAATAGTCATCAAACACGACGGATGGGTCCTTTTCATCGGGAAACATTGCATGGATCGTTGTAGATAGGGGCGTGTTGCTCAACGGCGACACATTTCTGCCAAAGAAACAAGATGAAGGGATTCTAACATGCATCAATTGTGAAAGGTTGTTTTATTAGTTGCAAGCTCAAGAGCTTTGCGTCGTGTGGGTCCCACACATACAGTAAGTATTCTATGCATTATTTCTCCTATGTCAACCAACGGTCTTTTCCCGCGATTTGGGGTGAGCTGCAATGATTAGTGATTGATGTTTAGTTCGATTAATACTAATTCGTTGTATGGCTAGAAATGTATCGAAGTAATCGTCAGTTATCAGCGTGGACAAAGACACAATTGGCGTGTGTGTACATGCCCTAGTCCAACTTTCTAATTCCTGCGCGCCACTATCAAATATTGATACATGTACATACTCTTGCCGCTAACGCCGTGGGCGAGGCAGCACGCAATGGTAGATGGCCTAGTGGCAACCACGATGCATGCCGCGTTCACATCTCTGTTCAAGCATTCGCTCACCCGTCGGTTTTTTAATTGCACACTATCTGATGTTTGGACACACATACGGAGTACTGAGGACAACCAAGCCCACAACCTCCTCACTAGGAAATACCTGATAGCACATTACTACATTATTCACTAGGCGTGCAGCTCCGGTTTCTAGCGACACGTACCTGACTAGGATTCATCGGGAGGGACGGCAGTCCAAGCTGCATGCAACCATGGAGGAAGCAGTTACTCCTGCACAATTCCGCGCGTCAAGCAGTATGAATGGGAGTTGGCATTCATGTGCTGCTTACTATTCCTATCCCGGTGCACAATAACTCGCGGTTGCGGTTGTACATCTTGAACACCTCCAACAGCATAAACAAAGAGTGCCGGAGAAGTATCACTCTTCAATCTCCAGATAGTGCTTGGAACTATACAGCGAGACATATGAGCCATGGACAAGGATATCCTGAAATAAAACTGTGAACACATACCTAGCTGTGCATCAGGGCAAAATGAGACTGCGTGAGATGGCCAACCAGCCCCTTCGTCCTCGTAACAGTACAATGTCTGTTTTTGTGCCGTGCTGACAGGAAACCCCCCTCACGAGACCTGAAATCTCGACGCTCCTTTCTATGAGGCAATGGGTAAAGAGTGTTATTACCATAGTTGCGGCTCAACAAAACCAGGCAGTACCTGTGACTACACCGAGGTGCATTCTCGGTGACGTCAAGAAGGCGAACCTGCAGATCGTAAATCGGCAAACTATCCGCTGGACCATACGCATCATTTATAGCCAAGTAATCCACGTCGTTAGCCGATGGTCCTAGTGTGACCACCCGTGGCCCTCTGATGCATCTTCGCGCTGACAGGATCTCTCCCTCCATCGAAAATGGCATAGTACCATGTAGTGGCTCTGCGTTACCAGTATCATTCGCTTCAACTAGGTTAGAAGAAACTTGTTAGACTTATACACGATTTGGGGCACAAAATATCACAGCTAGAAATAACAGCGCGTAACGCGACTCATTGCAATTCATCACGGCCAAAAGGCGACAGCTTGAGAGGGACTTTAGTAAGTTCCAGGATGTATTCAAGTCATTTGTGGCGTTTGGGGAAGGTGTCGTTATTCCCGGTCGTGGTCATGTTACTTTCCAAAATTTCGCATGGGCTGATGCTGTATTTTGGACGGAGATCCCATCGATTCCAAACAATCAGCTGCCACCATCATGGACTTCCTCGATATTAGATTGTATACATGCGTTCAAGTGACGCGTATACATTAGGACAGGCGATTTACGAGAGTCAGTTTGCGCGTAATTCCGCTCGTGAGTTATTTAAGGCTTCCGATCCTGACCAACGAGAAACAGAAAAAGGCACGCTCGTGCTCTCCAGGAGCAATAGTACGTGTCACAGGACGTTGCCTGACAATACCCGCTTGCGGATACCGAGCCTCGGACGGTAATTGCAGTGGAGTGTCCACTCGGCTTTTCTATATTCAAGCAAGTTATCGCGTAATGGTCCATGATTACTTTCGAACATGAGGCATTGTTGCCATTCCCATGCCCGCTTTCAACCGACGATTGCCTCTTCCCGAAAGCTTCAAATCACCTTCAATTCACTGGTGAAGCCAGCTGTGTATGCACCGTCAAAGAAGCACAGAGTCGACGTACAATCCGAGCGACTGCAAGCACTAACTGTGACTTGACGTAACGAGCCCGCGGGAGAGACCTTTTATGTTACTCATCGACAGGAGGAACAAGGAAGTCAACTTACAACCGAACCCATTTTCAAGTTACATCATGTATATATAACAGGGATATTGCGATTTAGTTAACTTACTAGGACGCAGTGGCTTATTCTGCTTTAGCATGTGTTTGTTCTGTTTCCTGTGCAACTGCACGTACGAACCTAAATATGATGATACTGATGAAACGCAGCTTTTAGCAAGTGCCAACAAACGTGGATGATACCATATGAGCATTCCAAAGAGAGCGGCAGAAACCCCGAGCATGAAGAGAACGTGCAGCGAACCTCCAGTCATAATAGCCAGCGACAACAAACACAAGAAGAGACATGCAAAGACGATATTCACTACCATTAGAACTGTATCGTTAACCCCAGGTTCAAAGGCGGAGTAAAAAATCTTTTCCAGTATGCCTCGTTGAGCATTGCTAGAGAAGAGAGCAGGTCGAGATTGTTCAGAAAGTTGCGATTGATCATCAGCAACCAACTTTTCTTCAACGTCTCTGGATTCGTCTTCCGTTGCTATGACTTTCAGAGGCAGACTGTCATGGTCGCTACTGCCTGCTGATGCAGTAGAGGGTGTTGACGTGGTGTCCTGGGACATGATGGTATCTGCAACACTGGAGGCATGTTGGGATGCAGCCACTTCATTTGTAGCAATAGTGGCAGCTTGCATCACCGCCTATGGTGTATCGGGGTGCAGTCTACGAGGTTGTACCGGAATGTAGTCTTGTCTGCATACCTCCGTCAGCACCTCCTTGACAGTCGCATCACCATCATCATGCTCTTCTGGTTGAGGTGTACTATTGGCCAAGACTTTCACTGAATCTTTGGTTGCTTTACTCGTTGGTAGGGTCACATCTGTTTTCGGTGTTTCCGATGACGAAATGCTCGTCGAGGCAGTCTCGCCACGTACAAGGTTGGTTGGCACATCAAATTCCACCTCAATTTCTTCTTCAATAGCAGCACCTTCAACGACTCTACGTTTCATAACATGACCGGTATATCGACAGTCTCTGCTTGTAGGTTCGTTTGAACAGAATGGTTCGTCTTCTGACGCTCGTACCAAGCCTCCAACCGATGGTTGCATACTGAGGCCACTATTCACATCCTCATGTTCGTTATTGCTGTTATCACTGGTGGCATTGTCTTCCTTGTAATGGTGAGCCTTGCTAGGAGCCATTGCTGGGAGAACTCGGCTTGCATTGACGAAATGGACTTGAGGCGTGTGGCTGGTGGGCTGTGTGGTAGCGTTTTCACGAGGGCTCAAACTTTCAGAATCAGGCTCGAGCCCGTCGTCAAGATCAACTTCCAATGCATCGTGATCGTCTAGACCAAAGCCAGTAGGATCATGGTCAACATCAGCTTCACCTTGAGCTTCATAAACCTGTTCATGAGATAGATTGCCTAGTTTGCTTGCGCGGAACAAGGAATCCATCATCTTTTGCAGTTCAGCCTGATGTTCATCGCCTTGATGGGTGGCGGATGCCGGAAGTCTCTCACTGCGATATGGCTGGACAAGAGGAGACGGTGGTGCTTTGGTGGTGGGTTGTTCCAGTCGTTGATGATCTTGTCGTTCTTCATCGTCTTCAATGTCACGAGCCAACATGTTTGCTAACTAACGAAGCGACCAATAAGGACGTCAGTATTGTGCGTTTGCGAAGGTCGGTTTTGTGTTGGATGCTGCTCTTACCTGAGATTCAAAGTCACTTGCGTCACGCAACTAGTGCCGTTTTTGAGTGAGTTTCTTGTTAGAAGCGATCGCGAGGGTACCCAAGAGAGTTTGGCCGCGACGCCGCGCGGGACCCCCGTGAGGTAGCATGATAGAATGATGGAATGTAGCACTAATGTGCACTTGCCTGGAAGCATCCTGTGAAGGTGCCAGGGACAACGCACGGATTGTGTCAGGGAGAGGTAGCACAGTGGTATTGCAAAAGGCCTAAAAGTCCGCAGATAGCCAGCTCGACGCACCTTTGTCATTTATTTCGGCTTACTGACTCCGATGTCCTCGGATCATACCCCTCGCGGACCAGCAAATCAGCGATCGTCCTAATACAGCAAGCATGATTCGACAACAAAGAACAATCAGCGACTTTGTAACAGTCAAGAAAAAGGGCACTGCTCTTTCTTCAAAAGTATCTGCTACTGGAAAAGCGTCACTGTGCAATGTAGATTCATCGTTCATGATCAAAACATACACGCCATTGGATACTGACGGACCATCTTTCATTCATAGGAAACGCCAGATAAGACCGTTCCAGTTGATGATGTACGAGCTAATAAGCGGCCTCGAACGTCTGCTGCTTTTTCTGTACGTGGGTGCACATCCGGCATTAACGCACTGCGATAAACGAAACCTGGATATGACTGATCCTGTTCCCAAAAATAAATAGCTGCAGCTGCCTGTAAATGTAGATGCCAAGGATCATACCACAAGCATTGAATTGTCATCCGTTGCTGGTATACCTGATGAAACAAAGGTGGTGGTTACTCTTACATCGGCTGCATCACCACCAAAGTACGCGAAGGACTTGCTATGTCAACGATAGAGTGAATATGACGATAAGACACATAATTGATAATAGGGAGATACTCAGAACGCCAGTGAAGGGACGACAAGAAGGCAGCATCGTTCGAGCTGAAGAATCAGTACCCACACCAACGCGACAAGATAGTCCGTAAGAATTCCCTTCCAGGACACAGAAAAGGTAATGGAACCCGGCTGATCTTTCAATTAATGTTAGGGCGTCGCTGAGAAAGAGACGAGTACAAGTCGTAGTGGCGGAAGCTGAAGATGTGTCAATGCCGTCCCTTGTTGGGCAAGTAGTCTAAGCGGCTTCAAAATGAAGTCAAGCTCATTCATATTTTCACATATTCATAGTTCATCCCCAGCCACACCAAAATTCGGTACACTCGCCTGTCCCATTACCCCCACAACCAAGTCACTCAAAACGGTTACTAGTCCACTTTCAGCTACCAGCAAACCGACACACGTTAAGTATAAGCATCTAGTAGAACCCGGTGTCGTGTTACCATTACCTAAAAAATACGAACTTCTGGAAAGGTTTTTTCATGCCTTGGAGCATACAATCATATTTGCAAAAAGTAGAGACCAGAGTCCTATACTTTGTAGAATGCAGAAACCCATTGAGAATATGGTGAATAGGTATGCGCCGCGGAATAACTTGCTTTTGTTGGAACGTACCCTGATCAACCCTAGCTGAATTTTGCATCACTTAATAGGACATTGGAACTGTCGCATTTGGCTCAAATAGTGCGCGTATATCCAGAGGCATATCAAATCAAACCTATTAGAATTGATTACCAAGGAGTAAAGGTAGAATCACTAGTTATAGATATACCCAGGAGCAGAACATTAGCAACATCACCTCGAGAATCAACAGTAGATCAGAATGCTTGGAAACCACGGCGGGAAATTCTTCATAATAGATTGTTGGATCTTGTCAAGACAGAACATGCCGTAGGTTACTATTTCCATTGCTTAGTTGAGTGTTGACAAAGCTCACGGTAATTCGCGATAGAAACTCTTGCTAAAGCTCAAGTTCACGCTAAAGTATGATCCGATGGAAGTTGCTACATGGCACCCTCGGTTTGACTTAGAATCGATACCTGACATACCACAAGCAATACTGCCTTTCTTTCCCAAACGTGAGCTGATGACGTTAGAAGAGATGTTGGAGGCACGAGCAAAGGTACGCAGCCGGGTCGCGTGTTTCTCAGGAATACTGAAATCCTCACGTTGTTCTGATGTAGAGCAAGAATAAACCCATAGTAGAATCATCGTCGCCCTTGGCAGAACCAACTACACCGACGCCCAGACAAACCAGAAAATCTACTTCTCCTCCACCTTGTTCATCATCACTACCACTATCAGAAACAGTACCTGTGTCTGTGCCAGCTAAACCCTTAAGTCGAAGTGCTGCTTTATTAGAACGAATTCGTGAAAAGGAGAAGAAGAAGCTGGAGCAGTCGCTTTTCAAGAAAGTGCAGACGCCGGAGGAGGAGAAACGACGCATGAGACTCAGTAGGCTACCAGATGTTGTTCGATGCTTATTTGTGTAAGAGGTTGCGCGTGTCATTCTCTGGGAGGGCCAATCACCGACTGCACCACATTTTAGATTGTATGTAACCTCACAGAAGAATGTCTTGCCATTAATGACTGTGTCGAAACATGTGGCAGATGGTAGTAAAGCCGGATTATCGGAAGGTGAGTGGGAATATGCTTTCACTCGTGCTTCCTTTATTGCTTGATATTCTTATCAGCTCAGTCTACAACAACATAATAGACGAAGCTCGAGAACACTTGAAATTGTTGGCAAGCGTATTGCCAGACGTTTGTAAAGTGGTGGGAGTGCAATCCAACTTGTTGAGGGTCAATGTAGAAGTCAAGATGAATGACATTAAACCGAGACTGGACGCTCTGATGGCAGCGGAAAGGAGTTAGGGAATAGCGAAGGCAAAAGGACTGTGGCATATGATGGTTTGGACCAAGGTGGCGCATAGATATGCGTATAGTGGATGGTACTATTTTTGGTGTTTGCGAGATCCTCTGATATTTAATCTTTATAAACTATAATCCATTCATCTGTATTCTTTATGAAAGCTGGAAGCAGTGCGGCTTTGAGGGTTGTTGGGTCAGAATCATGTTATCCTTTCCGTTTCCATGGCTGAGGGATCCGCATCTGGCGGAAACGCACGTAACAACCATCCAGAAGGACGCTTACCGCCGTACTTTCGGCCCAATTCCCAGCAGTATTACCGTCGCACCGCGAATATATGATAATTTGGGGGTTATCGCCATTGGTTGCTAGCTCAGTGACTGTCCTCTCTCGTAGCATCGATCGCTCGATACAGTTTTACCTGGCCACACCTTTATAATAGTAAGTCAATCGTGGAACGTTATCAGACATGCATTCGTGGGTCCACCATCGCCACTATAACCGCTTAATCACGTCACTCCCCAATTAGGCTAGAATACCGACAACCCAATAATGACTTCAGATGCCAGTTACCAACATAAGTCTCAGTCCTTCTCTCAACAAGCCGACAAGAAAGGGTCGGGAAGGCAGCCAAAGCAAAGGCAGAAGGTGTGTGAACATGCACAGACCTCAAGTCTCGCTAACTGCATCTTGAGGGAACAACCGATGAGACATGCACTCACTCGCATCATAATCCAGGTCATGAAGACGCCGTTAGAAGCGGATGCGTCCATGAGGGGTATACCGCCATTGATATCTTTGAATTCGCAAAGTATGTGCTTACCAGACTGATGATGTCACGAGTGGTATTGGCGATGCGTGTCACTAAGATAGATCGTTGAATAGGTTTCAGTAGTCTATTATCTATGTCGTCCCAAGGGTCCTTATCTGATTTGACGAAACTTTGCTTTGTGAGTATTTGTAACGATCCTTCTACACGGGGCAACAACCAACCGATGGAATCTGGAAAACTAGCCTGCATCCTCATTCCCCTCTCTTTCAATGCTACCGCCGCTATTATACGGACTATCCAAAGAAGTTTGGACGCGAGCATTCTCATACATAGACAACCCGACCAACTTCATTCTCGCTTCCCGACACGCGAAATCCATCGCTGACGAAACACTGTCAAAAACATCATACCTGAGACGGCGATACGGGGAGCGCTTTTCTTTTCTTAATGGATATCTCAAGCATCGCAAACTCTTGACACTCGAAGTCACGAAATCTTTATTAACAAATGGCGCGCTCCTACCCAGATATCTCATTCAACTGATTATCAGAGACGAAGGAAAGTTCGTGGTACCACCCTCCAAACTCAAGTTTGTGGGTCTGGTGCTCAAATACGGAATCAAGCATTATGGAGTCAACAACCTGCACGTCCGAGAAGACGATGTGGAAACGTTCTACAAGTATCTGATACGGCCTGGTGCGACTACCATGCAAGTCATGGGAAACCCATACGCGACTGCACCCACAACAGGAAACGCCATGATGACGCAGGACGTGTATGGAAACATTACGCAAATCCAGCCATTGAGTCCCATACCCATTAACACCGTTCGAGAATTGGTCGTCAAGTATCATTTCGCGCCAACCATGGATGATCCCATACCGTTAAAGGGACGGAGAGCATACATGATATGGCGACTGGTCCATGATGATCCATCTCTACTCCCACTTTTGGAAAGCAATGGGTTTCAAGTAAACCAAGTAAACGATCAAGTCATCATGAACGCCTTTTTCAGGAAGCATCCATTATTACCAACCCTTTCTGTCGCGGATTCAGTCAAAGCCTGTGTGACGTCGAGCCCAACCCCCTATTTCAAGTTTTCGGATGACCTAGTACTGAAAATTATGACCCATGAACGACTCCATGATGCGCAACTACTCGCCCTGAAGCAATACTACTCTAGATCGCAGTTAGATGCATTCGCGAGAATGGCAGTTGAGAAATTACTTGTACCGTCAAAAATGATGACATTGCTACACAAAACTGATCCAAGACATCCCATCCATGTCAGAATGCTACTAGGCCATTTGACAGTGCCAAGTAAGATTTTGATAAAACTGTTGACCACGTCACCTGACGATTACGTCGTGGTAAATCGTTCTACGGAGAATGAGTGCAAAGGAATGGTGGGATTCGGGGGTGGCGAGTGGATTGATCAACAGGAGTTTAGGAGGGCGAGACTTCGATGGGTCGTTAAGGTCTTTGGGCAGGATCATGCTATTTCCCGTGTGTGTATGGAGGAGTTTCTCAAGTGGTTGTAGATTCCCTATTGTTTCGTGGTGCTGTCTCTGATGCTAAACGCTAGAACTGACTTTCCATGATCTCATTGAATCTTTACGGTAGATGCAATGTAGATCCATGCCTGATTCGGAGAAATTGATAAAGTATTTTCTACAACTTTGTGCGATATACCTGGAGAGAAATGGCGGGCTAGTTATATATAACGTTTACACTAGGTTGCTACCTCTGCCGCACATACTATAACTACATCCGACGATAGATCTAATCCCAGTCATCATCATCTGTGGTAGTTTGTTTCTTCCCACACCTAATTATCTTTTTATCGTCATGTCCCTCGGCCCTCTGGTCGTGATCATCTCTCATCTCAAACGCCCCACAAGCAGCCAACACGCGTTCCGTATCCCTCACATTGCCGCTCGCCCCGCCCAGCATCCCAATCCCCACCAACTGCCGCTTTAGATCTCCATCCGCATACACCAGCACCGTCGGAACATTCCTATCCGGATAGTTCTCAATGCACTGGTCCGCCACAATCTTCAGAAACTTGACATCCGTGTATTTCGCAGCGAGGGTATCCAACCTGGCTCCTAGCACGCGTGACTCGGACACATGCGTTTGGAACAAATGGATCACGCAGACGACGCGTCTGCATGCTTCAGATACATCGATGGACCAGTCCGCCTTTGCGATCTGGGTCACGCATCCGTACGCGGAGCGGGCGCGCTGCGCCATCTCCGCGAGCCGCTTTTTGCGGTATGCCAGCTGCAGCAATGTGTTAGACACTATCGCGTGGCGATGGGGGCCCACGTACCAGAACACGCTCGTCTTCGTCGTCTTCGAGCTCGTCGAGCTCGTCAAGCGTGCGGTCGGACAGTGCCTTGCCGTGGATCTTGGTGGAGATGCTTTCGTCGATGAGCGCCACGATGTCGGATTCGGTTAGCTCGAGCTCTGCGGGCTTGGGCGGGAGGATGCCCTTGGTGCTATGTCGTGGATAGGTGAGTAGGGCTGTGCATGGGGAGGGGAGGATATGTACCGTAGAATGTCATTCCATTCTATGTGAGAGTGATGAGTTCGCGGATGCAGTGGATGTGAGGCGTGGTGCTCGTACCGTTGTCTTTGTCTGCGGACATCATTATTGGGGTCTTGTCGTGTTGTTAGCGCAGGTCTGATGCAAGCCTGATACGCGACTGATCGCGCGTAGCGTTTCCATCGAACACGCCAACTCGTTTGCCAACATGCCATCAAATGATATATGATAACTATACATGAACGAACGAAGCAGATAAGAAACGCCACAGATAGATGTTTGCGCTTTTACAAACAAATTAGAGTATGGAGCACTTCTTCCCGATTTTACCGTATTCACCACCGTGAGCACCCAACTTATGTTGTTTACGGTGCCATATTAGTCGCATCAGTGCCTCATATACTTCTTCAACGTTTTGTCGTGTTTTCGCGGAAGTTTCAAAGTACATGCAACCCCTGTTGGGTTTGGAGCGTCAGTGTTGTGCGTCAAGGCGGTGGAGGCACATACCATTCGTCGGCTTGCTGCTGTCCTTGTTGTGTCGATACTCTCCTCATGTCGGCGAGGTCAGCCTTATTTCCTGAATACAGCGCATGGCGTGTCAATATTCGGCGGCTGAAGTGTGATAAGACGTGATGGTATGCCTTGCTGTAACGGATTGAAACGCCAAAACCTACACTCACCCACTAGTACGAATGGTATGCCCTCATCATCTAACACTCTGACTATCTGCTCTCTAAAAACCTACATCGCTAACAAGAAAATCAATACCGCTGCTTATAGGCGACTGACACGTCATCCACGTACTTGAGTGTTCACGAAGGTGTCGGGCTCAAGTATTGAATAAACACACACGAAGCCTTCACCCGTCCTGTAATAGTTATCCCGTATCGCCGCATACTCTTCCTGTCCCGCAGTGTCGAGTATGTCGATAAAGCACTCCTCATTGTCAAGGCAGACTTTCTTTCGATAAGAGTCCGCCTTTGTGGGATCGTACTCTTCGATAAAGTCGCCATACATGTATTGCAACGTCAGGCTCGACTTGCCGACTCCGCCGCGTCCGACCATGATAAGTTTGTGAAGTGGCGCAGATGGTTGCAGCGATGTCGCCGATGTGCCTCGCTTTGTTGATGGCATTTTGGGAGCGGAGGGTGCTATATGTGACGCTGAGACTGAGGCAGCGGCAGAGGCAGGGACAGGATGGTCGCTATGCCTGTAATCTCCGGAATCCGGGGCCGTCCTTTCACACCCCTGTATTGTACAATGTTAGCAACCAAACAGCTTCATGGAAATGATTCCACTCACGTAGGTTACTTTTTTCGCGGTTTTTCAAGCCACCTAGAGAGTCTTTCGACTCTTATTCGTACATTTTGGCACATGTTAGCATAATCGGATAACGGCATGAGGCGTGAGGCCGCGAGGCTGTATGTGCACTCTCTTACCTTCTCAGCCAATACACAGCGCTGAGTTGCTTGTTGTACTGGTGAGAAGGAAAGGGAGGCAGGAAAGCGGCCTTGAAATATCTCTTAATAATAACTATATACTATCCAATCCTGTAGCTGACTTCAATTCTCTACAGTTATTTTTAGTATATCTTTACATCAAAAGCTTCTTGACGCGCACTTAAATTCTCTACAAAAACAATGTAAGTTATTGATTGATGTTTGATGGATGGAAGTTTCACATGCATGGGTGGTTGATGACAAGTACTAAGACCCTAATCCCCAAACCATAGAATACACCCATGGGTATAAAGTGCTTTTGAAAGTAATCGATGTCTCTCAATGTCGTCAAGGAAAAGCTTGGGTCGGTTGACTTCAAGCAGCTGTTTGGAGTCACGGGCAACACCGGTCCAAAAGGTGTGCCTGGTTATCAACCGCTTGATTACTAAGACCTTTCTCTGTTAGACCTTGACATTGTCGTCTCTGGGGATTCAGACGTCTTTTGCTACAGGAATGTCAAGACAATGGTCAGGCCAATACGCCATAGAGGGCAGTACGGTTTCAACGTACTGGACAAGAGTCTCGCATTGAGGAAGATGAGACTCAATGCTGATGACCTTGTCGTCCTCGCTGTTGTATCGGGGAATGATTACGAAAGTAACATCCCCGGCAAAGCCATCGTGACCAACGTCAAGATATTTCAAAAAATCAAGGAAAAGGGAGACTTGCCAAAGGAGGCGATGCTTAAAGAGTATCTCCAATTTTGTCAGTCAGACCGTAACTTTGATGTGGCAAAAGGCGTCTTTTTCAACTTTGACGAAGGAAAAGCCCTCTAACCTCTGGATCGCTCCTGACACGAATGGTGTCATTCAATTCATCATTATGTATATATATTTAAATCAAATGTAGTTGGGATATCTGGATTATGATTTAGTATAATCATCGTCAGAGTCCTGTATGGTGCTAACACTACATCGTTTACAATCCATAGGGGTCTACAGTAGTGTTACGAAAAGTACTACTAAATATCTTTCGGTACGATTGTGCTATGATTCCATGACTATCATATAGTAAATGGCTCACACTTGCCCATACCTATCATCAATAGTGCACCTATGGTATCAGTGGTCATCACTAGTCACTCTATAGATACGACTTAATCCGACGGGCGGGTGTACAAAAGGGTTTAAAATCCCTCAACTTTCCAATCTGGTTAGTGCGAGCACCCGAGTTTGTTATTCCAATCTTGGGTCTAGAGCTAGCTAGGTTCCAACCTACAAACTCCTAGACTGTATGGCATTCAATGTCCATATGTCTGATGCAGGGAAGCCAATGCACAAGGACACCAGCAGCAACCTATCATCACATCGTAATCACCTATCCTTTCCTCGTCCGCATTCATCGCCACCTTTCATTAACTTTGCAATAATCGATATACACCATCGAGATCTCGTCAGCCCATATAATTTCAGATAGTCCGATATTTCATAAGTGTCAAGATTGATAGCCAGAGTTCGAGACAAGCAACATGTCAGACCTAGTTCGCGTGCACATTAGCTGTCGACGCATGTGCTTTTATTCTTCCTCAAACTTCCCGCAATACATACCTAGTTTGCATGCACCTTACTTGTGCTTGGCAAACTAGCATGAGAATACACAATCTTTTAAAGTACATAAGTAAACACAAACTACCATATACAGATAGAGGGACGTGATCTGCATGCCTACATACCGACTAAGCTTAGTTCAGTCAGACATATTCAACACCACAGATTGGCAGGGGTTCCGAATTTGCCGCTCCCTAACCCGTCATCATGACACACACCTGCTGCAGGCTACATGGGGATCAAAATAGGTGCATTGAATTCCTTTCCTTCATCCCGATTCGCGAACAGAAAACTGATATCGTTCAACGCAGGATGTCTGCAATTCGCTCCGCAACTACTCGATTTCCAAGTCAATATCGAAAAGGCAAACAACCTGTTGGGCAAGTACGTTTCAACCATCACTTGCAAAAGCATCGTCCGGCCATTCACTACGGCATATAGTGTCCGGAAAGGCGAGCTGGACCTTTTGATATTGCCCGAAATGTGTTTTTCGGGATACATGTTTGAATCTAAAGAGCGTATCATGCCCATGGTCCAAAAGGAAAAGGAGACTATTGAGTGGACTACATCGACTGGTATGGCCCTACCTTTGCCCGTTGTGGCGTGGATAGGTTGATGCTGGATATGGAGGGATGTAGGCGGTCAGTCGTCGAGAAAAGTTGATTTACGTAAGTGAAATCAATCCCATGATGCTGTTTGGTTGCTAACACTGTATAATACAGAGGTCGTTGCAAGATCAGCTCATACCGCGTCCCCTTCACTAGCTAGGCGATTGCACTGCTGTGTCCAGGTTGGACTGCCCAGACAAGTTGGAGACGGTCTCTGTAATTCTGTATGTTTTGCCCAGCCTGATGGGTCAGTCGAGTTTTATGATAAGCACTTTCTCGTACGCCATCCCGGTAAACATTGTATTTTGAGCTACGTGGACTCCAACTCCCTGGCAACAACATAGTACGAGCAAGATGAGCACTGGGCAACATCAGGCGCATCCTTTAGATCCATGCGTATACAGCACCTCGGCAACAAGAAACTTGGGTTCGGAATATGCATGGATGTCAACCCCAAGGCGTTTGAAGCGCCATGGGATGCCTACGAATTCGCCACTTTCATGTCAGATAATGGCGCAGAGATCTTGTCCCTATCAATGGCATGGGTGTGGTCGCCAAGATCGGACCCATTGAACTTAGCAAAGTATTGGGTATCCAGACTTGAACCGCTGATAATGCAAAACAATTCCATGGTGATTATTGCAATAGCCAATCGCTGTGGTGTTGAGAGCGGGACAAGGTTTGCTGGGAATTCGTGTGTGATGAAGTTTGAAAAGGGGAAGGCGAATTTGTTGAGCATATTGGACGAAGCAGAGGAAGCATTGTTGCTTTGTAATGTGGAATGATTTTGTCTTGTATATATAGATTGCAATGTCCCAAGTACAAACGGTCGAACTACAGTAATAAGAATGGTGTATGAGCCGAGCAGCAATCATGTACCAGGTTGCCTAGCAGTTTTACCATATACGGCGTCCTGATGTGTCAGGACAAAGGAAGTGAGATCACGGCTTTCCTTCAAAGCCATGTTTCGACTGATCTTGCATTCCGGAGGCACGGGTAGGTGCGTATTCCCAGCAGCGGTGATTGCCGCTTAGAGACTCTCTAAGAGAGTATTGGGAACTTACCACACCACAAGGGCGTGACTATATGCGCGACTTCTATAAATCTACGGCGCCTCGTACTCACAAGTTCCCTGTGACGTACTCAAATCAGTCTGCAAGTAGTTGTTACTCCAACAATATGCGGAGGGGATTGAGATATAAAGCATCAAATGGAAGCTTTTCAGTGCAACTAAGTTGTGGCAATTTGCAAGGGTGAAGACTTCTTCCGGTATACAAACTGCAATAACGTACAATAGAGGAAGTGGGGTTCGGAGGGACTCGAACCCTCGACCTCTCGCAATTTTGGCGTTGCACCCTAAGCGAGAATTATACCCCTAAACCACGAACCCGACGAATACGGCAATCCTTGCCGATAGTGTGCTAATATCAGCGCGACACGAGAAATAACAGCGGCCCGATGTTTAATGCAAGATCGGGCCGTGTCAATAAAGTCCGATTTCCATCCACTTCCGTAATGGTTGGACGATGGAATATCAGATCTTGAAGCTATTCGTTAGTGCTGAAACTGTTCTTCGGTGGAGTGACACAAAGGGTTGCCAAGTACGCTTGCATTTAATGTTCGTATTCATAACATCTGATGCTTGTGTAATTCGCTATGTACTGCATCGAAGAGCGCTTGTAGCAGTGACGCAGCGGCCCGTTGGCAGCATCCTCAGTGCCGGATCCTGCAAAACAGAGCCTATCATAGTCCGATCGCACTGGCGAGAAACGATGCAATGTGAGGTTTGTCTGCTGCGAGCGCTTGGTCGGCTGGTGGCGTCCCATCGCTGTATGCTCATCGGATGCACTCGTGGCATGTCTAAGTATATCGATAATGTATCCAAGCGCATGATGCATGTCGGCCGGCATGCACACAGCCCTGCCATCAGTGCATTCGCCTCACGTAGCCGTGGTCGAGCACCGCTGTGCAGGTCGCCTTCTCCGGATGGATTGCTGCCATTGCCTGCCAACATTGCCTGTACAACATCACCATCGCCAAGACCATCCATTCCAACTGCCACCACCCATCGAAAGCCCTCCGAACTCATGACCGAACAGCAAGCCTACCGCTATATCCGCAATTGGCTGGGCGTGTTCCCGACCTTTGGCACAGCCTGGGGCCTCGTTTCTTCCAAACTCTCCACTATGTACTCATCCAAACCACCGCTAGCCCATATCCCTCGCCGCGTCTACAGCCTGCTCGGACTCTACCTGAGCCCCAGCTTGTTCACCATGGCCACGGAGAAGGATGCCGATGTCATGAACGGATACAGGACCCGACTGATCAGATTTATCGCTGCCCGCTACGGCGATCGGACGGGCCTTGTGAGGCGTTTAGAAAGAGATTGGATTTTGGCTACCAATGCCCATGGCTTGACGTGGCCCGCAGCACGCGCCTACCTGAGTACACTTCAGGCTCGACCACAAAGAAGAACTATGCACGTCCTTCTGGCCTTGATGCTGAAGAAGGGTGATTATGATAACCTGCCCAAACTACTAGACGTCTGCTGCCATTATAATGTACAAGTAAAGCCATCTGAAATCAAACGGTGCATCGATGCATGTCTTGACGCCGATAAATTGGCCATCGCTGCCTATATCTTTTTCAGGTACTACCCCGCATGCGACCCTGATCTTGGTAATGAGCCTATCGCTTGGAGTATATTCTGTAGCCTATCCCAACACCCGAATCTAGACCCTGATACATTCCAGTTTGTGTTTGAGCAAATCCATCCCGATGTGCCGGGATGGAGTATAAGGTTCCAATATGTATACTGCCTCTTACGTATCAAAAAGAGTACAGCCGATGCTGTCGATTTCTTTAGAAAGCACCACATTGATAGGAAGTTGAGTCCAAACACATATAGTATGATGCTAAAGGACTTGGCGCTGTGTGGCGACCTAGATGCCATCATGGAAGTATGGGCAATGGTGAGAAAGCATGTCCCTGAACACATATATGGCGACCAAGTGCTCATGTCTGCTGCCTGTAAAGCTCTCTGCATATGTGGTCGAGCGGATTTGGCGCTACGACTCGTGGACGACACTACAAATAGCCAGAGCTCTGGTATACAGGCTGGGTATGCTCCCATAGTGGCCAATATGGCTTATACGGATATCTGGAATGCCGAGCCGCTTGTCAGACATATTATACAACAAGGATTAGTTAGCACAAGCCAATGGGAGATGGTTGTCATTCCCATTCTCAAGGCATATGCCAATCTCAACTGGGTCATTGAAGCTGAACGGTTTTTGGAGTGGGCCATGAATCAAAATCCTGCATGGATACCCAGCCTATGCGTGTGGACCCATCTTGGGCGATGCTACTCCAGCAATAGAAGGGAGTTTGGACCATTATATAGATTATGGTATATCGCCCAGCACATCCTAAAACTCCCGTACGACAGGGACTACTCCCCTTGGTCAGCCTCTGTGATGTTGGATCAACTAGGCTTCTTCAAGAGTCGCGAACACGTAGTCAGGTACATGGAACAGTTGGTCGAGAAGAACCGTCAGGTCAGCCGGATGGAAAATACGAAGCCACCAATCGTCAATGCAAATGTCTGCAACTCGTATATAGAAGCGTTGCTACGATGCGACGCCATAGAGTTGGCCCTCAAAACCGTTATGACCATGAAGGAGACGTACGGCATTGATCCCGAACTCAAGACCTTTGTTACAGCTCTGCAGCCATGCCGCAGCAAGGATCGAGGGGCCTGGAGGACATGTGTAGCGTTCATGGCAGAAAAGTATCCAGATATCTATGATGAAATGAGCGAAGACTACCTGCTGTATTGGCTAGTATGCTGACTGATTGCACATGATCGTCGTGACATAGAATACCCCATGTATGTAATACTTAATAAAGCAATTAATGTGCACTCGTGGTTTCACCTTGTCCAGCGCCATTGCGATACTCGTTGTTCTGATTCGATTGCTGAGATTGATTGCGAGACCTAACGCAGCCACACTTGCCGCCTATTATAGGTGCACCGAGATGCAACCATGCTGTCCACCGCGTCGACGCAACCGTCTACTGTTGCAACCGGACGAATTCACCGATTTTTTTGCCAACGAACTAGATCAACTTCATGGTGAGATCTTGTCATGCAAGCGGAGCTACTCTCCCTCACTGCTGGGCGGTATTGAGTCGCTCTATGATGTCTGCATCGAGAATGAGCCCACGCTAGGATCTGACGTGCATGTCATGCTAGAAAAGCTGGGCAAAATGTCAATGGGTTGGTTGATCAATGTGCTGCAACATGTAGAAACCAACAGTGAGAATGAGGATGATTTGAAACGCATTACTGCCGTGGTTGCCAATCTATCTGGAAGAGGTGGTATGTATCAGCATCGATGCTTCACGTATCTTGTTCTGACAAAGTCCACAGCCAGAGGTGCCGTCACCAGAGATTGGACATTTGGCAGTAACCAGATACTGACGATTAGGGACGAGGCGTTCGCGGCCGCATCAATTGGGTTCATGACATGGTCAGCCTCCATTGTACTAGCGGATTTGCTGGCGAATCAGACTATCAACGTCAACGATAAGTCAGTTCTGGAACTCGGCTGTGGTACGGCCTTATCAGGTCTCTCTGCAGCACGCTTCCAGTATCCACGTCGCGTAGTTTTGACTGATTACCACGACGCCGTACTCGAAAATGCTAGAGTGAACATTCGATTGAATAGTTGTAGTGACGTAGCATCGGTCAAGAAATTGGATTGGAGGGATCCTCCATTAGATATGCCCGTTTTCGATACAATTATCGCTGCAGATTGTATATTTGAGGTGGAACATGCCTGTCTAGTTCCAGTTATTGCGAAGAGATACCTCAAACCAGATGGCGTGTTCGAGGTATTGTTGCCATTACGTGAAAAGTATAAGCAGGAAGTATCCGCGTTTGAGTCCAACATGCGTTTCAATGGTTGGAAACTATGTAATACAAAAACTTTCGAGCGAGATCACATTATTCTCAAGTGGTACACGTATGAGTTATTGTAATCATTTATTTATCATTACATCAGATGTATTAAGTATGTTACTATTTTCAATAGAATGCATTGTTGCCGTACTCTAGTGCCGGGTGCAGTTAGCTTGGTCGTAAATTGCGCATAGTTCCACGTTCACCGAGCGCCGTTACGCGTCGTTACTTTGAACAGTGCAGCCGGCTGTTCACCGAGTCGGATGTCAAATTGGCACATCTTGCTCAGGCACAACATTCAACAACAAACGATTCCAAACATTTTTCAATATTAACAATGTCATCCTACGCAACAGTATCCAATATCGAAGCATCAGCCATGAATGATCAATACATATCAGGTGGAGGTACGCATCCAGTTGTCTAGTCGGGATTGTCAAGGGCAACAACCATGAGCACATTTTGACGTTTGAAGTGTGCCTAACGAGATCCACTCCCATATGTACAAACAATAGAGAGACACATTGAAATTAAGACCAAGATTATATGTACTATCGGTGCGTCTCTATCGTATCTACGGATCGACCTGATGTTTTCTTTGCGACATTGCTATCAACCCACACTCTGCCGCTGCTTGGCCGCCATGTCAATAACTGGACCATGCTACCTAGGTCCCAAGACCCAATCTATTGAGATGCTGGGCAAGTTGGTCGAGGCTGGCATGAATGTCGTCAGAATGAACTTTTCTCACGGGAGTCACGAAGTGAGTTGACATGCTTTCTGTTTGATTGCCTGTCGATAACGCTGGACCCTCCTGCTAATCTACCAAATATTACTGAACATAGTATCATTTGAAGACGATCAATAATATGCGAGAGTACATTGCTACTCAAAAGGAGCGAAAGCCTGTTGCCATCATGCTGGACACCAAGGGACCTGAAATCAGGTGAGCAGTGTATAAAATTCACATCCCACTAGGATTGCTCACATAAAAACGCTTGTCAAGATCAGGAAAACTGGTGGGAGGTACAGATAAGAGGCTAGTAGCCGGAACAACATTCACCTTCCACAATGACGATTCCATCTTGGGTGACGAAGCCCAAGTCTCCACTTCGTACAAATCACTCGCTGCCAGTGTCAAACCTGGAGATCACATTCTAGTAGATGACGGTCTCATAGGAATGCAAGTCGTCGCAACAGACACATCCACCGGCCGTGTCACCTGCATCATCGAAAATGGTGGCATTCTGGGCGAAACCAAGGGTGTAAATCTACCAGGTATCAAGGTCGATCTGCCTGCAATCACCCAAAAAGATACTGATGATATCTTATTTGGTGTGAAGAATGGCATTGATTTCATTGCGGCCAGCTTTATTCGTAAAGCGGCCGACGTCCACGAGATTAGGAAATTGATTCAAGCTACCAATATTAAGATTATCAGTAAAATTGAATCACAAGAGGGTCTTGATAATTTTGATGAAATTTTGGCTGCCTCGGATGGGATCATGGTTGCCCGTGGTGATTTGGGTGTTGAAATTCCTGTTGAGCAAGGTATATGTTTCTTGTGTTTTTTAGCCTTGCCTTGGGTACTTTGGATACTAATTCGAAATGGCTAACGTTTGTTTACCGACCTGACTAGTCGCAAGATATCAAAAGATGATGATTCGAAAGTGTAACTTTGCGGGTAAACCTGTTATAACTGCTACTCAAATGCTGGAGTCCGTAAGTTTTCCATGGCTGGTATTCGGCGTATACCGACCTGTTACTTGTCTCTAGATGATCATGAATCCACGACCGACTCGGGCAGAAGCTACAGATGTAGCCAATGCTGTGCTAGATGGTACTGACTGTGTTATGTTATCGGGTGAAACGGCCAAGGGAGCTCATCCAATCGCTGCTGTCGAAATGATGGCCAAGATATGTCGTGAAGCTGAGGCCGACATCAACTATTCTGAACTTTATCCTGCCCTCCGTCGTCAGATCCGTCTACCTATTTCCATTTCCGAGGCTGTTGCTTCTAGTGCAGGTTAGTACATTAATGGTGTCCTGTTGCGCTCTTTGTGGTCAATGAGGAAATCCGGTCGCATGGGAGCCTCTGAGTTGACTTGAGGTGCATCGATTCTGGTGTTTTCTTCACTGAATTGGTGTACCTTGAGTTGGGGACGAGTATGCGCTATCATCTTGTCATACTACTGACGGGATCTGAGACCTGCATTGGTACCCACAATGCACACCGGAATGAACGACATAATGGTCCTTGTTTGTTTTCACACCACATAAATATAGTCAAGACAAGTTGGGATGTCCACGCTGTGAGTACATGTGATATATTTGGTATCAGACAAAGATTTTAACGTCAGAAGATTCTAGGTTTTGATTATCGTCTTGTCTGAAAGCGGTAACACTGCCCGATCTATCGCCAAGTACAGACCAATAGCACCTGTGTTGTCCGTCACTCCAAATCCACAAGTTGGTGAGTATGTTTTGTTGCAGATTTTTTTGTCCAATTACTAACTGGCAGCTGTGATGATAGCTCGTCAAATGCAGGTCCTGCGTGGTATCTTCCCATTGATTGTGGAAACTATGTCAGGAACTGATAGCGTCATTCATCGTGCTATGCTATGGGGCGTTAAGAAGGGAATGGCCCAGAGGGGCGATCCTGTAAGTCCTGTCGGGTGTTTGCGTGCCATTGCTCATTCTCAGACCTTGTTCTCGACATGATAGGTCGTCGTCACATCTGGTATGCTAGAACAAACCTCTGGGTCTACTAACATCATGCGCGTCGTCAAGTAAGTGATTGCCAAGGGTTGTCTTTAATGAAGTGGCCGATGCTGATATATCGAAACCACTGGCAGATGCGTTGGTTTTGAAGTATCCTAATAATAAATTCCAGTCTTTTTTTTCTTATTATATTATACCCGTTTTAAAAGACAATACATTCCGGCATCTCAAAGTTTTGGAAATTCTGAATGCTGACTGGACTCTGCCTGTGACAGGTAGTCTCTCAACTGATGTTAATCTGAATGTCGAATGTGTGGGATTCTGCGGTTACGTGGCCCAAGGAAGCTTTGTGGAACGCAATGTTTCTTCAAATGTGTTTTGTCCTGGGCGTGACAATATTCAGACTGTTAGATTCTTATTCTGTTTGTCCTCTATTGTATCTGTCA
Source organism: Synchytrium endobioticum (assembly GCA_006535955.1). Taxonomy (NCBI): domain Eukaryota; kingdom Fungi; phylum Chytridiomycota; class Chytridiomycetes; order Synchytriales; family Synchytriaceae; genus Synchytrium; species Synchytrium endobioticum. Next base: position 24,216 of record QEAN01000054.1, on the reverse strand, counting down.
ATCTATCTGACATGTGTTGCACTCTTCATTCACTTCCTCGTCACTCGCACCACACATTACAAAAGCATCACGCACACTCATATCTCAACGTCATGACACACTGTATACTAGTAGCAAAATATTATACAATACTCTCTGAAGAGTCGACAGCCGTAAAAAATTCGCTGAAACTCACGCCGTATGGAGCAGCGCTCAATAACTCTTATAGCACGCGGCAGGGACGAGTGAGGTTTGAACTCACGACCAAAGGATTTCCGTGCAGCAACGTATCACATTGCAATCCTCTACTCTACCACTGAGCTATCGCCCGTCAACTGCGATAGTAGCCGTGCTACTCAAATCGGTTTATGATACCTCCTGTTTCATCCAGCGGGACACGAGCGGCCACCGCCTGATGTTACTTGTGTATGCAAAGTACAAAGTATGTATAGTAGTAAAGTTTATCCCTGCCATTGCACACCCTCGTGTAATATCTACTCGCACAGTACGATTCGTTATAATAACCAAACCAGCCATTCAACCGCCCTTACTCGACGTCTGCACATCTCTACAGCGCCTGCTCCCAAGGTCACTCCACTCACTCTGCATGCAAGCCAGCCATGGATGTCTCCATCACCGTAAGCCCAAGCATCCCATCCGGATTGGATTCCCCAGCTCACGGCCACCCCGAACGAACAGATAAGCCAGCACAGTGTGCACTTCAGCGTGCCGTCGGCGGTGCCCGCCGGGCTGATCCCGCAGCTGCTATGCAAGCTCGAGTGGCACATCAAGCATCTCGTCTCAACCCCCGCACGACATGAGGCCGACGACCGGTCCGAGAGCTCCGAGGACATGCCGCCGCGCACCGGCCTCGTGTACCAACCGCTGCGCTCGAGCAGCCCCGCGCCGCGGCGCCGCGAGCGCGAGGAGATGATGGAGTGTCTCCTGGACGAGCCGGACGAGGGTGTTTCCGACGTGCATGCGTCTGGCATGTGCGACGAGTTTACGGCGCTGGCGCGCCAGCGCTCGCGCGCGTCTGCCGCATCCTGGACATGCATGGCTGCATCCGCTGCCCCACCCACGGCGCCACATTGCAGCATAGGGACACAAACACGAGCGCCGGATCCACAGCCCGATTCACCGAGGGCGGACGACGTGGACTTTAGTCAGAAGCCGTGGGCTGTGCAGTTGTCGGGCGACGGGTATGCGTCCAGTGACGACGACGGGTTCGACTCCGACAGGGATGACGAATTCATATATGGCGAGGGCGTAGAGATGGATCAGATGGGCCATAGCCTCTGTTCGTCTGCTTCTGTGACGTCAGACGAATACGTCATTGTAGAGGACCGGTGAAGAGAAGGATACTGGCGCGGGCTACGCAGATGTTTGGACATGAGAGCTGTGTGCCTTGTATTTGTAATACTTGTGATAATGGACGTGCACATCATGTGAAGGCTGCGTCAGCGTGTTTCTACTTGTTCCCCTTGACGTGTCCGATTCGTCGCACTCTGCGACATGACAGTATGACATGATATGATAACGACAACCGGTAAGTTGAACAGCGTACCGTCCATGAAGACTTTTGGATGCATCATGTTTTGTCACTACCATTGCACGCCCTCGTGTAATATGACGTCGTTCTACTCGCACAATACAATACGTTATAATTACGAGTACAAGGCAAGACGTGACAGGCTCGAACAACTCTACAACATACGGATGACTTTGATATTAGCTTCAGCTATCCGCTACAAATGACACTACATCAAAACCCCGGCTGCCATATCTCCAAGCTCACACATCTGAACTGGGTGCCACTAGCCAGGACCTCGTTACTGTACGTCGGGCACATTCGCGACACGCCTTGATCGAGCTCGTGGTCCAAGAAGAGTCCGTAGTCGTTATCCTCTCCCAATCCCATGGCTACGAAGCTGTCTGACGCCAATTGATACATCTCATTGACGCCGGTGCTCAGGTATACTCTTGTTGTGTGCTCGTTGTGCTTTCGCCACAGAAAGGACGAGCCGGTTCCGAAACTCCCCTTTTGCGGGGCGAATGGGTCCGAAGCGAATCCTAAGTGGGATGTTGCAACGGCGGTGAGAGCATTGTTGCGATGAATGCTGAAGAGTACACCTCGTGCCTCCGAACACGGAACCCTGGGAATCACAAATGGCAACCACGCAGTTTGATCTGCCAGCCATCTTCCTGAACAGGGTGCCAAGGGACGCACCGTCCTCCATGAGCGAATAGACGAGTTCCCATTTACACGACTCGCGCTGCAGGGCTGGCAGGTGCACTCTTATCTAGCGTTGCGATTGGGGTTCGCGCGAGTTCACGTGCATGTGGGCATTTGGAATTGACGGGCGTCCGCCGTAACATACCTGCTCAGCCGTTTCGGGATCCAGAATGTGTCCGTCGCGCCGCTCGCCAAGCAGCTCTATGGGCCTTGGAGCCGGTATAAGCTCCACGTTGAACGAAGCGCCTCGTTTGGGAGATGCGCTCTTTGCCGGTTTGAGGGAGGTGACTTCGACTCGCAGTTTGGGGGTGTCGATGGCCGCTGGCGCTGTCTGTGCGGCGACAAACGCTGCGGCGTCGTTGGATGAGTTTGCATGGTGCAGGACACGTGTCAGCTTGCTCGTGGTGGTGGTGATGCTGAGTGCGGACATGCCATCGACAGTCGACGAGCGCTTGCGGGGCTTCATCTGTGGATGTGCCTCCTTGTCTGGACTGCTAGAGGAGTGGATTTACATGAGCATGCGCGGGAGGGCGCTGCACGCTGCACGTCTCCAGGGACAAGAACACCCCCATGAAGCGGAAGGCTGATGAAGGGGGTACATCCCGGGCTGGCCCGAGCAAGAGTCGAAAGACTCGCTAGGCGGCATGAAAAGCCGCGAAAAATTGGCCTACGTAAGTGGAATCATTTCCGTCCGATGCTGTTTGGTTGCTAACAGCACGATGGTCAAATAGGGGCCGCTTGAATCAGGTGACGCCCACAGGCTCGACCGATCCGCATCCGACATGCACATATGAGTGGATGTAGTTCTATGATACGTATCATACAACAGCGAGGTATTACTATTGGTAGTTGGCAATAATGGCAAACAATATGTTTCGAGTACAAAAGTGTCCCGTCCTAGCCCCGCATCTGGAATCCACCGCGGTCGTGATGCTGGCTGCTCTGACGGCTATTTGGCCGCACTCCCAAATCCCGTTCGGCAGCAGCCGGTATCGCCGCATGCTGCTGTGCTTTTTGCGCAGCTTCAACGGCGGCTTGTTTCCTCTTCCGTTCTTCATACAACTCGTACTGCTCTCGATCATATATCGACAGCTCTTCTGAAAACTTTCGCCTCACACTGCCGGTACCATGCTTGTTGGAATCTGGTCTTGAGGCTCGCACATGCGTTTCCATTCCCTCCCCAATTTCAGTTGTAAATGCCTCCCATTCTGCCTTGGAGACGTATAACTTGTATCCCAGAAAGTGGAGCAGTTCTGACTCCATTTGATTCACTTCGTCTGTCTTGAACAGACCGTGAGACACTTGTGCCCACGCCTTGTTATCGTATGTATCGTCGTGCAGGTATTTACTGGATACGACCAGTGCAGTCAAGGTGAGTCGATGAGCTGATCCGTCAGATCCGCGACATACGGGATGAAGCTCCTTGAGACGTCGGAGGTAAAAGAGGGCTGTTACAAGACATGTGAGGGTCGCTCGTGTTCGGTGGATGACTGTTTGAAGAAAGGATGACAATGGCGGATACGGGGCCGGCGACGCAGGTACAGGCGCGGACGAGTCACAGGAGAATAACGATTCAACATAAATTTCAGCATATTCTAATGTTAAGTCGGGGTTGTGAGCGCAACTTGACAAAACAGACGATCACGTCGCCGCGCATGCCGTCGTCGCTATACTCACGTAAAAGGTCAGCGTCCAATCTCTTGTCGCGCTTGGATGCGGGATTCGCAGGTTGATGGTTATGTATGTGAGCTTTGTAGTCAGTCGTTGGTATCCTCGCATGAGCCGCCGGCACATGCCCTGCTTTGCTGGCTTCATGATAGCGGGGATGCTCGACGTGCTTTTGCGCATGCGTCCATGCTGCAGGTGCAATGTCCGGGAGGTGACTGTACATTGACAACTTTTCACGGCTGACGGCTTTGACCATTCCACCTCCGCCATGTGCGACACCACCAGATCCCAAATCCAGAGTCCCTGATGAAGCAGACTTGACCAATTTGTGACCCAGACTATCTGAGACTGACTGGTGTCGTGATGACGTGTTTGTCGATGGATGAGGCGGTAAATTCATGGCGTGGTGCGGAAGGTGCATGTGAGGTTCGTGTGTTGGTACGGACGAATATCGATACCCTGATGACGTCGGCATGGTGGATCCCTTGATTTCGGACCTGTGGTGATGGGATGCGTCCTTGGTTGTTTGCTTGGTGCTGCTGCTGGTCAACACTACCGATCTTGACGAGTCAAGTTGAGGTCGCGGCTATGATGAGCTGGAATGCGTACAGCCTGAGTGCACACTAGTAGGTGAAGATTCTCGAGAATGGCGGTGCGGTTGCTGCCTTCCGGGAGGTGATGAGGACAGAGTCGGGCACGACCAAGTTGCGTTGCCGTTTATCCTCGACAATCCAGCGAAGCTCTGATGGAAATTAGTAGAGAGCAACCCTTGCATTGAAAAATGAGGTCCCAATTGTCGCCATGGCCGAACAGCCTGTTGAAACAAATCTTGACTCGCTCAACTTGTTTGTTGCCAAGGTGAAGGAGAGCAGCTGAGCAATTGGATCTCAATATCAACGTCAGAGTATCTCCAGCGTGACCAAAGCACTAATAATACGAGCATCGTTTGCTCCTTTCTTCTGTGAAACAACGAGAATATTACAGTTGCGTCCTTGTGCACCTTGTTTTCGTTACAAAAAGGTTGCCAACACAGAAGAATGTGCCTTGACTCCAGAATGTGTTGAATAAATGTTTGGAAATGCTCCCATACCGACTGCCTTTCCAACAACACAACGTTTGGTGACAAGAACGTGGGTAGGTCTTCCAATGTATTAGTATACACACAGAACCTCGGGATTGAAGGTAACTAATCCCTGTAATACCATACAGGTGATATAAATTGATGATATAATATGAATCATGAAATTAGAGGGGAAGCGTTTAGATTAATTGCAAATGCGACCAATGTTAATTTCGCAACATGTTCAAGCGGCCTCAAATTTCGCGAAGCCGGTTTACGCCCAGTTCCTGCACCTCAGCGTCCAGTCCATTGGAAACACTGCCCGATTTGGTGGGTCATGCGACCTTTATTCTATTCTACACAGACAAAATAATACTTCATGTAAGTAACCCATGACAATATAATAGCAACACAGTTCCATTAGAGCTAGAAAAGGTATAGAGTGTAAAGAAACTATTATTAAGTATAAAAGAAAAGAAATTATCAACGCTTCTTGGAACAACTCTATTCATTGCCCATTCAACTCCTTCCCCCACTCTATTGTTGCGCTGGAGGAAGTTTGTCATGGCACGCTCCCAAAACTGTTCGTACGAAGCAGTTTACGTTTACTAAAATCGAGGGTATGTGGCTGTACCGATTTAATACGCTCCCATGTCGTTCGATTTCTTCTTCGTTTCTTGCTATATAGTCGATTCAGGATGTTGAGAAGTTACGTAATGGTCGCCACAACATGGAGCTTCACGATGATATGAGGAATGTGTCCGACGTACTATTATATGATGCGCTGGCTCACCTATCGCCACAACACCAGATTCTCGCTCACCGTATGGTCGACTCGTATTACAATTACTATCTGTAGATGGAGATGATTGGGATCCGCCATCTTTACGAGATGACGGATCGCTTATACTATTGCTGTTAGTGACATTACTGCTGCCAACTTTTTCGCGTTCACCTCCCTTATTTCTGCCTCCTCTACCACGCCCTCCACCTCTTGCTCCACGATACGAATTACCAGTCCGCCTTCGATCAACAGTACCGCCGTTGACAATATTACTGTTCTTAGTATTGTTACTACCATTGACCGTCGTCCATCCTGTCCGGCTTCCACTACTATCTGTCGGCACGATTCTAGTGAGCTTGCTCACATCATCTAAAGCAAAACTCTCTGAAGAGGGCACTATGACAGTACCGACTGCAGCAGCCGTGAGAGCCTCATCATTCTGTTGAAGTCGCCCTCGTTCCAATGCATCTCGGTATGACTCAGGCCGAGGCATGGTTGACAAATTCGGTACCATCAGCGGTGCAGCCAATTCAGCAGGTGTAACTGATACGGATGCATCCACAGACCAAACAACATCTCTTGGAGTGGTACTAGGAGGAACAGAAGCGGCTCTCTTCCGATGTCCAGCGGAAGGCTTATTACTATGGTGTTGCTGATTGCTGCTGTGGTGCGCATATGGATGTTGGTTGGTTGGCTGATTGTTTTGGTAGGAGTGTGGGTGTCGATGAGGATCCCGGACCTCAGGACGAGGTGATCTCGCCACAGCTGACCTAGTATGAGTAATATTGATGCTATTGCTAGTGCTGTTCGTGGCAGGAATAGTACTGTTGCTATTACTACTAGCATTGCCATGACTTCCTTCATCAGGATCAACAGACAGCCCTCTCGTGGACGTGTTTGACCACAGCACTGTACCCTTCTTGCTGGCTTTGTTAGCTTTGCGCTGCTGCTTTGGAAATGCATCCTGGTGACCATCAGTACCATCTGGAGAAGGACATGGTGATTCGTCCAACACAGGTGGTGGAGACTCACTCGATATTCTAGTAGCTGCAGTAAGCGTGTCTGGACTGGGCGGCATCGTTGGTATTAAAATCGTATGTATCGGCGCTGATGCTCTCCTCTCCGGTTTTAGATCACCCCATTGATACATATATGGAAGGGTGGAAATCGATGTTGGAGAGGAATCGGTTGACGATATCGACGGACACAATACAGAATGGGGTATATTATATGGGTGTAATATTATTTGAGAGATCCTTTCTCTGCCAACTAATGGGCTCGGAGGCGTTTGAGTGGCTGATTCCCTAACTTCGTCCCGGACTACAAATTCAGATCTTCCATCGACTTGAGATACACCGGCAGATGAAGTTGGACTGGTCATCAGTATGATGCTACTATTACTACTGTTTCGTCGATGTGTCGGCGGTAGTCCTAAGCCGCCAGTTTGAGTGCTTCGGTGCTCCAAAGCCACTACTGGTACTGGACTTGATGAGTAATTCCTCCTCTCTTGTTGATGACGGTATTGGTGCTGCTCCCGTTGTCTACTACGTCGGTCATTAGTTGGGCGGTCGTTATTTGCTCTTTCATAAGAATTACTACTACAATTTGTAGATCTGTCATTACTATAACTATTATAACTAGAATGGCTTGAACCCAAACGTGGAGGTCTTTCATGACTCGGTGTCGCCATACCTTGACTGTAAGTGGGACTAGATTGACTACTAGACGGACTGGTCTGATGCCGACTACAATCCTCGGCGAAGTAATCTCTGGTTCCAAATTCGTCGAAAACACGTTCATGATGATATTCTGGGTACTCCCGGGGATGAAGTATCCGGCCTTGCTGCTCCGAACTACTGCTACCATGGTATTCAGCTGGGGAACCTCCTCTTCTTTCGGTGATGGTGGCGGCGTGGCGATGTTTTCCATTTTCTACATTAGGTGACGTGATACCATTTATTGGTGGTGATGACCTTCCAGGCCTGGATGTTGTTGGATATGTCTGCCACGATGCGTTTGACGAGTATCCATTTGCATAGGAATATGGATAATTATAATTACTATATCCATTACCCTGATACGGCCTACCAGTATTCCGATGTCCAGCCCTAGACTTTCCGAAATGTCCATTCGCTTTACTGCTGTGACTATGTGTTACACCATTAGTAAGACCATTCGCTGTTGTGCCAGGTAACATCCCACTAGCCAAACCCTCAGCGGACACAAGCATGCCTTCTGGCGAGATCAAAACACCATTCACATACGCTTCTCTAGCGTAATTTATCATGGGCGACGACTGTATCGTTAGTTTTGGTATGTACTTTTCCATGACTAGAGCTAAATTACTACTTGAAGATGCTAACATATGAGCTGCCAATTCGAATTCGAGCCTTAGTCCAATGACGGTGGTTGCATCTGCTGAGTTTGCTAGATTCCTGGTAACAGTGAATGGTTCTTCTACACACAAATGCCGGCACATACGCTCCACCTCTACGTTCCAACCCTTCTCGTCTTTGCTCATATAACCACCAACCCTCACAGATACTACACAGTTGTCGTAGTCGAATTCGACTGCGAATTTCCTAAAAAATGCATATAATAGTCCGCCTAAAGTCTCCTTATTCTCTTTTCCAAAATCTTTCAAAGAATCCAAATCCGAATAGAAGGAGCAATCAACGCCATCTTCCATTTTCGGAGGTCCTGCCGTACCATTCCGTAGCTGATCTAAATACAACTTTTGCAAGGACGGCAGTATTGGTGGATTGCGCGTTTGCAGGAAGTTCAGAAACTATGTACAGGCAGGTTGTGAGTTGGAGCTTTTCAGGGCTAAACACCTTCATGATATGATATTTCCTACCATCTGCACCCAGCAATAGCTACTAAGTGTTCCACCCTTTACGGCTAAGGTGTCCATAATGAATTGAGCAAAAACGACATATCATTATCAGTATATTGTTATAACTAGGCATACCATCATTCAGGTCCCTTTGCTTTGTCCAGTGCTTCAGTATAAGCAGCAAGGGTCTTACTCTGTCGTCTATATCCACGTAGGCTTTGATGAATTGAGTGTTTCTCAGTGCTAAAGTATTGTTTATGTTGACATCACAGTTTACGTGACTGTTTTTGCAGATGGAGATGTGAGCACAGAAACTCTAAATGATGTTTTTGACACAATCAGTAGCTTACTAGACAGGGTCGTAAAATTTGCATATTGGGACTTTCGCTTTACTTATGGTATAGACATTATGCATTTTATCTGATGGTCCCATTGGGATTGTTAGAACGATGATCGATGACGCCTGATAGATACGCAATGCTCACTTCTTCTCATGACACTTGCAAAAACGTGCACGTTCGACACGCCATTTTCCAAATCCTCCCAAGGTGTTACTAGACATACATCTACATCGCTCGCTTCTGTTCCCAATCCATTTACAGACGATCTACCATATGTCACTTTGTTAGTCGCGTGGAATTCCGTAGTAATAGTGAGCATTTTCGTAGACACGTACCCGAATAGATGGGCAGTAATCATATGATCGGGCCATGTACCATCAAGTATTGCCTGTAATCTTGCTAAAAACTCCATTCTCTTTGTTCTGAACTCTTCTCGTGGTTTCAGCGTCTAGTTCGTGTCGATAACAGAGGATTGTCAGCTGACATTGCCACTAGAAAAACGGCGCGATGCATTCAGTAGCATACATTATACAATTGGATGACCTGCTGTGTTACCCGCTCTTCCTGGTCGGTGGTTAGATGGTCAGGCAGGGGCGGATATTGGGGTCTGAAGGTTATGTTGCCACCGAGGGAAGACAAAATGGCACTATTATTCGAGGTGGGTGATTCGAAACCGTCCTCACTAGCAGGAGTTTCAGATGCGTCATCTCCATACGTTGCAGCGGAGTTACTCTCTGATGATGTGAACTGTTGTGTAGGGGAGTGTTAGTTGGCATACGATGTGCGACCTAGTTACGTCTTGGAAATGATGACAAGGGAGACTGATATATGTACAGACAGCCAATGTAAGATGGTGCATGTCGTACTCGCAGTGCCAGACATGCATAAATCCCTACATCTTCCCGTAACATGTGCTTGCATGCGACACGGAATAGTGGTGTAAAGTGGCACCTACCTCCCATTCTAGATGAGCAAACCGACTTCCTTTTGGTTTGCTAGGTATGCTTAGATCCATGGCGATTGTGGATTGGTCGAGTACTATATCCGATGGGCTTGAGTATTGCGAATGATGGCGGTCGTCGTCTGCGTGGGATGATGCTGCCTTGACGCTTCGACCATCCAATATCGATTCTTGGCCAAGGGAGAGGGTTTAGAGAACTAGTATGGCTTACGATCTACCTCGGATTCCTCGCCCCGCTCTGGTATGACTCATGCACTGGGGTGGTATGATGCACTGCACCGAATCTGTAGTGGATGGGGAATGCAGTTGCTGTGCCGTCTGTGGTGTATCTACGATAGCACGTTACAGAGGTACTCGCGGGTTGGGCGTTCGTAGTTGTATGGCTCTGTCTTTGGCCTTTATTCTGGCCAGCGAGAAATTTCGTCAGGTCAACCTCGCCTCCTCGCCGAGTGGCTCTCAGCAGACAAGGGCGTGCATGCCCACCCCCGCACATGCTTGCACACACAGCGGCGTGCTGCCCACCTGCTGCGCTATGTCGTCCGCGGCGGCTCAACTGCCGAATGACACGTACTGCAGGACCACGAATGTATATATTCCTTGTCACGTACATGTGATGCACTACTTTGCAACGACAACGCATGTATAATGTCAATCCTCAAGTCAACCATGCACTGCATCCTCTTATGATTGCCGTGACATCTTCTCGTCTCTTCTCCCATTCCGTTGCGGCTTCAACCTGGACCCTATGAACGTGTATCCTCGAACGCATCAAGCCTCCTTTCGTGCTCCCCCATGGTCAACGTACCTTTTGCAGGTCCCTGGTCTCCAACACCAGCGTATCATTGCCATGTCCAAAACACTCGGCTATCGAACGGATAACAGATTTGAATCGTGTCGCTAGCTCAGCTGAACAGGCAGGCGAAAATTTGAGTGCACTCAGCGATATAGCTCCAGCAGATGCTGTATACGATGGTGTTCCCTTATTTCTCGAGACTTGGTGGTGTAACTGTTCCCAGCGCTTGATTTGCCTCTATTATTCGACCAGCCTCCCAGTGCATTCATAGGTTTCATCAAATACTCGCCCGTCTAGCAGCTTGATATATTCCGCACGTACTTGTCTCAATGATGACTGCTAAATCTGGATGTAACGCTCTCCGTGATCGGCTTCGCATATCTGTTTCCTAATGTAGCATAATAGTCAAGAGGATGGTTCTGAGTTTGGTTGGGTTTGAGCCAGTGTTGGTTTGCTCTATGAGCTGGATAGGTTGGTACACTCCTTGTATTGATCTCTGATCGAGTTATTTATGTTTCTACAATACATAGAATGAAACGAGAAGTTGAGAAAGGGTTGCTCAGCACAGCTGACCTCTGCATCTCAACAGCCAGTTGTCCTTCCAAGGACAAGAGGCCTTATTTCAACCGTGAATTTGATGTCGATCGTGTCCAAGTAGTTCAGTCGACATTTTCTTACCAATTATGACATAACATGGTCGCGATATCCTGATGCTGTACCTAGTAGACCAAAAAGTTGTTTCATTAAAATGCATCATAAACCAGCCAATGTCCCATTGTCTTGCTGAACTTTGGCACTTCAATCATGAAAATCCCGTCTTTGGATTCAGCTTTGCCGACGTGCCTTGGGTGCTACTAGGATTGGAAGTGTAATGCTATTCAGATGTTTGGACTCAACTAAATTTACCCTTATGTCCCTACGACAGGCCACATGAGGAGGACTCACAATTATCAAGTCCAATTCAGCGGTGTTCAAACCCACGGCTATTTTTCATATATGCTTATATCATGGTTGTTTTTGGCAGTCAGAGTTAACTCGCGGGACCGCCGAAAGTGTACACATGTGCTGATATCAAATGTGCATATATCGAGGTTTGACTGTAGCCCTCGAGAGAAATACAATATAATCCGGCATGCAGACAAACCCGCCAAGGTGTGATCACAACATTGAAATACGAAACCATGCGTGCATTGTATGTCTTATACCGAAAGCTGCAAAGCTCAACGATGTGGAGTTAGCTGATATTGCGCAGGTATGTGCGAATGACACACTCTTCGCCCGAAGCTGCCTGCGACCCCTACGTCTTTGACAGGCAACGCTTAGATCTTGGGAGGATCAATCGATCATGATATCCTCGATGTTTGGAAAAGCACTGTTGCTCATCTACATGGTGATGTTGTAGCTGATTTGATGGAATGTGTTTGTCAATTCATCATTTCCAGTGAGTGATCATCGCCTCTCTTATGCCCTTGGACATACTTTACTCACTGGTGCAATGAGTAGACGTCTTCACTACCTCCTCTGGTGATGATACGAACCTGAAGTCTGAACATCTACGGATCGTATTTGCAAAAGACTTGATCAAGTAATGAATCATGTTCGCAGTGCTACTTTTGTCAGCTTGCGCCTGACCAGGCTTTCATGATAGATTTATTGTCGACCAAGCTCAGAGGCGTGACAAGCTGCTAGATCAATTATATTCTGCTCTAGGAAGTCTTTTCTGGCGTATTCTCGACAAATGGAAGAGAGTCTTGGGCGAGGAGACGAAGACTGATAATGGTCTGCTGATTTCAATTTCGACGCTGGCTTCAAGCTTCACAGAACTACTGGAATTGGATAATCATCATCACTTGGAATCAGGACTTGTGCAGCTCGTTGATTCGATCCTGCTGCCGTATGTAAGCCATATCATTAGAAATAGTATACTCACTCCCGCTGATCAGCGACAACAGAGCCCAAACCAGAACGCATTGGTCACCACACTTCAGGTTGTCGACCAACTACTCAGCAGACTCATGAAATCCACTACCGTTGCAACAAAGAGGCCTGCAAGGGGACTTGCTAGAAAACTAGGTAGGTATAAATAGGTTCATGAATGCCGCGAATGTGGTTTCAGACATTGATATTGCTATCGGTTTATAGTGTCATCCTCCATTATACCACTGTCTCTACTCCTCAAACCACTGGCGTCGTCGTCAAGCATATGGGAAAAGTTCGTCATATCGTGCCTTCAAATTCTCGGAGTTGTTAAAGAGTCTCTGACTGTATCGGATACCAAAGGCACGTGTCTCCTCTAGCGGTTTCTGATCTCTGGGACTGACAGATCATCAACATACAGATCTTTCGTCATTACATTTGACACAATTTCTCGCGCAAACTCCCAATTCTATGATTGAGTTTGATTCCCATATGGAGTATTTGCTCCTGGCCATATCATTCGTTGGGGTCGTATATAGAGACAGATAGTGAGTTCTTTCTCGTGTTGGAGAATTCTCATCACCTATGTGCTGATTGGGTTTTTGACACCACCCCTCCAACAGCATATCCAACAGCGAATGTCTCAAATTTATTGGAAGCTACCTAGTTTCCCATCGTAGAAACCTGGAAGTTGCAGATGTTTATTCGTTCAGTCATGTCTTGTACTTTTGGATGGTAGGTCAATTGACGCATTATGTCGTCACTGGAATCCGTCTGTTTCTAACATTTATTGTTGATGTAGAAATCAGAAATTTTATACAGCCATGGCAGCGCTGTCGCCGAATACTCTAAACTTCTGACCATTTTTGGAAATCTTATCAACTCAACAAGCACAACGGCAGCCGATTGGATTCGAGCTGTATTCTCTCAACCATGCGAAATCGCTTTTATGAAATGGTTTTGGAATGCAGCGAGTCGGTCGTTCGGTTGGATGGAATGCGTCAAAAGCTTGGTAAAGTCGAATTAATGCTAGGTGGACTGTCAAGAGGTTACTCACAGAAGGCTTCAACAGACTGTTCGATGGCTGTCCTGGCGAGTGGGACAAACGGACATGGGAATTTCATTGATTGATACTGCTCGTATTATTTTCAGCGACAACTCCGCAGTAGTCGTGATGTTGGTATGTATATTTGAGGTGCATGATAACTTTCTAGCCTCAAAGCAGGCCCAAACGTCCAGGCCATCTTGAAGACTCATCAACCACAGCATGATGATGCCAAGATCTTGAATGCTTGTCTAACTATTATGTCGGAAGGATTGCCAAGTTTGATACAAAATCAAGATTATGTCTCGTTGAGAAACGCCATGGAGAAAATGATGGGCGAAACATGGGCAGCATTAATGGGTTGGATTGCCACGGAACAAGTTGCATCTCCTTGTAAGACTATCAGAAAATGCCTCTCTTTGCTTCCAGATATGTGACACTCCTTGGGTCTATCTAGCATGGCCGCCCATGATTGGTTGCATGAAGACCATTCTAGAGTTTGGCCCGCCTACTTTAGAGATGATCAACCTTCAGCCAAGTAAGCCATTGGAGTTGAAACAATCGTGTCTCTGTTATAACCCGCGTCCATTGCGCCTTTTTAGTTCTACTTAAACTTTTATGGTATTGATGTGCGCCTCCAAACACAGTCATTTGAGCGTTTATTGACACTGAATTAAAATAGCTGCACTGAAAACAGTGCAAACACCGAGCAAGTTCATGGAATAGTCAACGTTCTCGTTTTATGCCTGCATACACATAGGAAGGAGGAAGGTAGGTCTGTCCTCGCGATATTCAGAGTCACCATTAATCCTGGCTCAAACCAGTGGTGAACAGAATGGTATCTATGCCCACGTTCATTGAACGGTTGACTGAATGGTCTCTGGTTGCGGCAAATGATGATCTACCACTTGTTGCGGCCAAGGCGAGTGCTGCCTTGTTCATTGCAACGCTGATTGACACACTCAGATATGTAGGCACCAGTATTCGCTTCCTTGGCGGGTCATAAAGTTTAGAGAGCAACTTACTTCCATCGGGCCAATAGTTGAATAATTCAAGTCTTCAAGACATCCTGACAAACACAGACCTACTTGAAACGGCTTCAAAGTTTATACCATCTACTCGCCCGAACAGAAAGCTGTGGACAATCATACATCGTATCGTCGCTGTCAACTTCAAAGTTTTGAACTCGATAGAAACGCCACAAGACTGTTTGAAGCCTCGTGCGTTTATGCTGATGAACATTGTATGGGACGCGTCGCGGAACAGAGTTGTTGAAGCCTTTACCCAGGTAGTGTATTCCATTAGCCTCTTTTTGGCAGTTTTTTGAAATCTTCAAGAATTTCAGAATTATGCCGTGGATGATCTCACCCCAAGCACTGCGCTGGAGGCTATGAGGTCACTGATTTCGTATATGTCAGATCATCTTCCAGCTCATGGTCGGTGGTTTACGTCACGTGCAAAATCAGATAGATGGAAGTGTCGACCTACTATATGCCTCTGACCATAGGTGCATGTCTGGTCAACAATCCTGCAAATCGGTTTGTTATGGATTTCATGCTGTCATTCTACTACACTGTTACCTCCGTGCGTTCAAGTGAGAATAAAAGCCTCCAACCTGAACGACTAATGATTCAATGCCTACATATGGTAAGCCTTTCATTAGGTTTCTTTATCTAGCTGTAGTAATGCACGTAAAAAATCTAGTACGTTCTAGCTGATGCACCATGGATTAAGCGCATCCTCGCTGAAGATGGGCCATGGCTGTCAAAATTGTTATCTTCTTTCGAAGAAGTAGAGGATGTGAAAACCAGACGCCTGTATATTGCTCTATTCGCAAGCGTAAGGCACTTTGTGGATCCGCTGTTGCCATAAAGAGGCTACTGGAAACAATACACGCAATAGATGAAGGAGAAGGTCATTCTTACTGGGCTAATTCAGATGCGCCTAGAACCTCTTATGACGGTCAATGAAGACGATGATGGCAGTCCTGATAAACTTGTCGCGCTGAGGTAACATCATTTGTGACGCTAGCTGGAAATTTACCTGACGCGTACAAACGAGTAGTACAGGATATACTATGCCGATCTTGTTTCCAGTTTTTGCGTGATAGTGTCTTGTTCAGTTATCCGAAAATACAGTCTGCGAGCTTTCCAAAATGGACTGCCGAGGGACAAGGCGTTGGCAGTTGGACCATCGCAATGAGAGTTGGCATTGGTAGGGTCGGCGTTGGCGTTGCATTTGATTCCAGTAGACATTTGGCAAGAAATGAGTAGGAAAAAGGGAACGAGTTTCTATTGTGTCGCGTCTGGTACCCTTGAAAAGGACTGCTTATTGTGACATGATGTCCGATATGTACTGTTATGTTAAAATTGAGCAAATTCTGCCTGCTTACGTAAGTCCACTACATTTTAACTGCTGAGCATTGTTGGAAAGCAGTCCATTTTATTATGGTCATATGGTATTGCATTTTACAATGTCAATGGAGTAAAGTTGAGGATTGGGCGATCCATTACTTGCATCAAATGCCAAATGTTATGGCGACCCCTAGTGTTTGATTGCCGCTTCGAGGCTTCTGATCATTCACAAACGGTATATTCAAGAACATCGCCATCAGGTACGTCTTGAGCATCTATCAGATCTACTACCTTGTCATTGCAGAGCCCGCCAGATCAGTTAGGTTAAGTTGACTTCTCTAGACATTCAGTTCGCGCATTGGGGGAAGATGTCATCCCGGCAATCCAGGACATCGATCCACGACAACAGTCCCATATACTGTGCGGAGCAGATCCGCGTGCCGCCGGAGCTGCCGGAGCTGCTGAAATCCTTTACAAAGTACATTATACGCACGCAGCCCGTCAACATCGTGGCGGCATCGGCAGAGTACTTCCAGCGTCTGGCGAAACAGCGGGGCAGCCAGGGGGATGTCCGTGGGGCCGAGAGCGCACGGAGCAGCAGCACGGGAGCTGAGACGCTGGGCAAGATCCATCTGGAGGCGTTCTACAACAAGGTGTGCCGCTGAATTGCGCGTGAGCGTGTGCATGGCAGGAGGGGAGGTGAACCGCTCGCAACGATAGCTTGCAGCCGACGGGTCCCCCGTTGTGGCCAGCCGGGATGTGGAGGCGGCAGCCAGGCAGGCGAACATTGCGTCTGCAACCGTGCGCGAGATCATGTTGTATGTATGGCGGGTGTATCCCGTCCGCGGGCTTGCGCTGACGCGACATGCGTGATAGGGTGGGCGAGTGGACAGAGACGGTGCCGTGGATCCAGTTCTGGGCACTGCTGGCGTGCTCGCTGAGGACGACGCTTGATGCCGCGGTGTATGTCGCGGCAGAGGTGCTGGCCGACGAGGGACGGGTTCCCACGCGGCCGGTCGTCGAGGTGCTGCAGTTCCTGGGCCAGCGAGATCAAGAGGTCGGCGCTGCGCAGGCCGATGTCGCGGCGGAGCAGATTGTCGCGGTTGGGTACGTGGACGTGGTTGACAGCGGGTCCGTGTATTCAATGGTGAATCCGTGTAGGGATGAAATCGAGTTGGGCCAATTGCGAGACATTCTGGAACGACTTGTGGTGCCCGCTGCATGTGCAGCGGAGGCGCCTGCGGATGGTGATGAGGGGGAGGCGCCGCAGCGAGACGAAGAATATGAACAAGAGACAGCTGAGGAACAACCGCTTGAAGATGATGCATAGGCGTTGCGTTCTGGACCAGTTTCTCTGCTTCTGCTCTCGATTAATGAAAACCATGTTTTGATCGTCTATCACGTTTCGATTATGATGTAAACAGTCCTACAACCTCTTGTATGATTCAGATCAGTATCATTACAATCATGACCTTTGCGGTGCTATCAAACAAGGGGCTCGGCCCTTGCCCATCATTTGTCTCTATTTACATTTTGGGCTGCCGCCCTTGACACTACAAGAATTTTCTGCGGCTTTCAAGCCAAACTGATTGGCCAGAACGGGAAGATAATCTGGTGAGGATGATTTGACTGCCCAAGATACACAATAGTGCGCCGAAAGTAGCTTCCATTCTTCTAATTCGTCAAATATCTCTAGTCGTGAAATCCTAGGCGTCGTATACGTAGTTGGTGGATTTACGGCGAAACGAGAGGCGAAACAACTCCATACCTGTGTTGCTCAGAGGGAGGTATACAGGAGTCGTATATGTGATTTACATCGATCGAATCAGCTATATCCCAGCCGTCGGACAGATATCTCTGTTTTTGAGATTCAAGTGTTGGGTATGCGTATATTCCCGGCAGTTCAATTTTCCTCATCTAAGTAAGGGTTGGGTAGTGCGAGAATGATGGTATAATTAGCCGCGAACGTACCTTGAGGTTCTCGATCATAGTCTTCCCAAAGGTATCATTGGGTAGAATTTGTTCGTACGTTATGAAAAAGGCGTTGTGAATGTGCTGGGGAATCCAGGAAACGATGCGGTCCGCGTCTTCCGGTGGCATATATATCAAAACACATTCTGAAATGAATAATGTTGGCAGCCTATGAGTTTCGTCCAGTGAGCACGAGAGTGGCGGATGCGTTCATCAGACTTACGTGATATCTAGTCCATGAGCCAGCAACTTTGGCACGATGGCAGTCTCCCAGTTCCTTAGATCGCCCGCTAGTATACAGTACTGATCTGAATACAGATCGGTGCCGCCAGATGCTATATATGATGGGGCAGTATACGCTGCAAGGGTATTGGGTGGAATTCTGATGGGCACGCTGTCATACCTAGCTGATATGGACCAAGGAGTTCCGACATGTCTTTGCTCTGCTTAATGGCAAGCGCCTTCTTGGAGGTGACCTCCATAAAGTCGATCTCAAAGTATCGTTTTGGTTGCAGACCCTCTTTCTGACAAGCACGAGAGAGGACGCATATGAGCAAGGCAGCATGGGCATTGCAGCGTACAACGTGTATACATACAGCATACATACTCTGAGGAGGAAGTATCGCGTATCGGAACCCGCGCCGAGGGACACAATCTGCTTGTCGTGGCCGATAGGAAGTTGCAAGAAGAGAGATATAAGGGTGGCTAGCGCTGTGGATCTGACATATGAGCCTGTTTTGAGGGCGTGATGGTGTTGTCGTGGCGCGATGTGATGACCGTGAATGGGCATTGCGCACCGCGATTGATGATGGGGGCCCTTCGTTGCGGCTTTCTGACAAAGGAGGCAACAAAGTCGTCGTGGATGTATCCCATGGAGACAGCGGAACTATTCATTAGATAGGCGTGTCTGCATGGCATGATCCAAACCCCATGGCACGGATGAGCGTGGGGGAAGGGGGGGGAGGGGGCCACAAATGACACACACGTAAGCAAAGCACTTGCAGTTTGGATGTTGCCGCATCTTCATTGGTGGCCCTGACTGCTTCGTCGTCCTGGCGTCCAGCTCGTCGCAGGCGGGGTGGAGGAGGGTCCATGTGTGCTGGTGCCTATGCCGATGTAGCAGCCGTACGCCATGGCAAGAGGATGCCTCGCGCATGCCGTGCAGGGCCGTACGGACACGGACACGCGACGCCTGTGCTGATGGATGGCGGTCATGCGCCCTGTGCCACCGCCGCCCGACCGACCGACCGGGCCTCGTGCAAATCAGCTACAAGCCATCGAGGCCCTCGTCGCATCATCACAAAGGCAGCATGTCCGCCAGCTATGGGACAAGCAAGATGCAGGATTCATCATCGTTTGCATCCAAATTGCCCATGTCCGCGTCTCCCGAGGACGAATCCTTTGATGTATCGCCACCATCGCGAGCACCCCACCAGCCATTGACTCCCTTACCAGCTCTTGACCCTGCAGAGCATATGCTCAATGCTGATAGTCGACGAGCTCTCGCTCCACCCCACACCACCAAGATCAGAGGCAAGTAGCTTCAAATTTCGTCAAAAAGGCGTAATTAGATGGTCCAATGTCCGCTGTTGGAGTCTGACCAACGCCAAGCTCTCACATCATAGATAATGCATCTTGCTCCCTAATATCGTCAGGCGATGAATCACCCGACTATATTGACTCGGATGTGGAAGATGAATTATTCGAGCAGCAGCTGCGTGAAGAGGGGGAACGTGATTTAGAACGCTTGGAGCTGGAGAAAAACAACATTAACCCACAAGATATCGACAACCCAATAAGTAATGGTATTCTGCTATCGCCATGGGCCACCAGTCCACCAAGGTATACCGCCGGCACAGTTGCGACAACCAGTATGGCGATGCCGTCCAGGCCTAGATCCCGAGAGAGCTTTTCCAGCATGTTGATAAGGATACCCTTGCTGGTAAGACTGTATACACCCAAGGACTTCATAGTGACTGTCGCATTTAATGCCGTATGCAATCAATAGCTTGGAATACTCTCTATACTATTTGTGGATTTAATCTTGTACATAATGGTTCGACAGTGGGTAAATATGTGGGAATCATTGACCACATGGGTTGGCAGGGGAAAGGAGCTTCGTCAAAAACTACATCAAGCAAAGACATATAAGGAGTGGTCATGTATGTGTGTCGCAAGGAGATCTACTTCAAATAATCACAGGCTAACAATGCAGTTTACCTCCTCAGCATATGCAAAGGAGTTGGACAAGTATCTAGGCAACGAGGAATGGACAAAAATTGAACACTCAAATGAGTATGACGTCCCCTTGATACGAAAGATGGCTCGTAAATTGAAGAGGCTCCGATCGAGTGGTGATCCATCAGCGGTACGAGAAGTACGCAAAGTATTGGCTCATGGTGCCTGTAAAGCCGATGTTGGTGGCGTGCAATGTGCTGCGCTTTACTCGGTATCTACCCTTACCGAATTCTCGTCATGTAACGCACTGTCATGTTTTAACTAGAGCCAAACCTAGCATACATATTACGGTACAAAAGATATTGTGGAGAGCTATGTGGAAGAAACTGTAGCATCACTGTACTTTGTAGCCAGATCCAGTGAGTTGAGTCTGGAAGATCGGAAACAGTTCTTGAAGTTAGCATCCAGGAACTACGGAAAAACTGCTCTCTGTCTTTCGGGTGGTGCCACTTTTGCATATTGTATGTGGTGTTATGCCCATGATGCTGTAATTGCTTGCACTGGTGGATACTGACATGCACGCCGAACGTAGATCATCGTGAGTATCTTGACCACTGGGTCGATTTGGGTTTGCGGCTATTGACGTTTGAACGATCTAGTTGGCGTTCTCAAAGCTTTGTTCGATGAGGGTTTACTACCGCCTGTAATTACTGGAACATCTGGCGGAAGCTTGATAGGTGAGTAACACCCAACTCCATCATGGATCGCCCCCTCATATAAATGGATTGTAGGTGCCATGATTTGTTGTAGAACAGATCAAGAACTGAAGGATGAGGTCTTCACACCCGATATCTACAAATTTCTGAATGCTTGTTCCGATCCATTCTTGATCAAGATGAAAAGATTGTTCACAAAAGGTGCCTTATTTGATGAAAACGATTGGGTAGAAAAGATGCAGGTAGGGCTCTATCATGGTATTAAGTCGCAATCCGTCAGCTGACTGGAACGCATCCCATTCAATTGTAGTGGATTACAAAAGGCAACATGACCTTCTTGGAAGCTTACAGAAAGACTGGCCGAATACTAAATATATCAGTAATTGCAGAAGGAATGCATTCCTCATCTAAAGTACTCAACTATATAACAGCACCGGATACTGTGATATATTCGGCCGTCATTGCTAGTTCGGCTATACCATTTATATTACGCCCAATAGAACTCGTCATGAAGGACGAACGAGGTCATTTGGTACCTTATAGAGCTGCGGGTCGCCGATGGCGCGATGGCAGTTTAATAACTGATATACCGGAAAAAACTTTGCATCAGCTTTTTAATGTCAATGTAGGTTTGTCTCTTGAGTTGTTCTTATTGTCTCTTGAGCGTATATGTACGGCCATAGATGACAGTCGTTTTCCTCATAGTACACAATTGTGAGTCAAGCCAATCCTCACATCGTACTTTGGTTTTATCACTCGAGGGGAGCGCCTGGATCTCCGTCCACACATCGACATGGAAAAGGCTGGAGAGGAGGCTTTCTAGCGTCAACACTCGTGACTGCATTGAAGTTAGACATTATAAAGTGGATTCGCGTGTTGAGAGATCTCGATATGGGGCGTATAAATGGCATTGATCTAGCTTCAGTCTTCTTACAACGATTCGAAGGAAATTGTACCATTGTACCGACGGCAACATGGTATGATTACATCTTTATATTGTCAGATCCGGATAGGCAAAGGACGGAACGATATTTTGATGTTGGTGCTGAAAGGACTTTTCCAAAGATGCACATGATTGCCAATGCAAGTATTAATATTAAACACGTGACTTTTGTTGGGCAGCTGGGTTTTGTTGGATCTAACATCTGCCCTTTTTAGCGTATGAGGATTGAGCAGACACTGAACAAGTTACGCAGCGAGATCAACTACCAGCTCAAACTAGTGAAATCCTATCCCTGCAAGAACCAACGTAAAATGAGTGCACCGGAGTTCACAACTTCACCTGGTAAACAGACTGTAGCCCATAGTAAAGGTCACAGTCCTGATCCGGGCCATGATACAGATACTGAATCTGATTAGTTTATCCCCGGACCCATTACGTCGCTGTAGCATATTGTCAGGGTTAGATGAGATTCATAGATTTGGTTCATAATTTGTAGATGAGCTTGTCTAAGAGGCGTCTGCCTGTGTTAATGAATATAGTATGAAAGCCCATGTATATGGACTTGAAGGAAATGGAGCACTGAATGCTCTAACCTTTTTGCAACATGAGCTAGCTGCCGTTGCAAATCATCAGGATGAAAAGGAACCAAAAGAGCTTGGAGAGGTGTAATTTATTCTCGATATATTGAAATTGGCATTAGACTTGACCATGATGTAATTTGATTACAGGAAATGTTTATATTGTTACGTTTCTTATGACCTGAGTAAATTTTGGATAGTAGGGGCCATGCGTTTGCATGACGTGCATTAACGAATCTTGGATTTGGAGGAAACAGTTGTAGGAAGATGCCAAGTTCGGGAAATTCACGTGCAAAGTCGAATGGGACACCTCAAGCAGGAGATTTCTGTGTGCGGTGAGTGACAGCGTATGGAACTTGGTGTAACTTTATTGAGATGATGATCAATCATACCTCCAGCTTAATATCTACTTCCTTAAGATAGGTTTCAATATCGAAAGGCAGATGCTTCTCCCACATACGGCCCAGTTTTTCCTTATATTACGCAGCCTTGGGGACGTAAATCTGTTGCAAGTTTGATCTATCGCGTCTCTCCCGGTACGGTGTTTTTCGCACGCTAGCAATGTCGTATTTCTCCCAACATCCAGAAGGCAAGTCGACTTCCTTCTCGCCCAAGAAGCGGAAGACTGCAAAGGCGATGAGATCTAGCTTCTGAGCAAGCAGCCCAGCGACATAAACCTTCCCAATATCTTCCACAATCAGTACTCACGATCGAGCCACCAAAAGGCCTGGGTGATAGCCTTAGATCCAAGGATCTTTGAATGTTTGGATGGATGCTTGCATGTTTGGATGGATGATGACGGCGAGTTTAAGGAATTTGTATGAGTACTGCTTGACCAAGTCACTAACTCGAACATCAATACTTTCTGGGTAAAGCTATATGAACGACCAGGCAAAGGCCAACCTGCGCGCGAAGTGGTAGACATGCATGCTCTACTTGTGCGACTACCATCGGTATATACTGTGTATGATTTACTGGAGTATCTAGTCAAAGATACATTCAAGGCCAGATTGGCGGTCACCACTGCTGCTGAATTGGAAGTGTATCAAGATGCTACATGTCAAAAGACATGGCGAATGAGTACAACATTACTAGATGTATATAATGAAGTCAAATCATGGATGGATGATGAGAATGCATTGTGTATTGTCAGACCAACACCAGGTATGTATTCATCTTTCGTAATCGTATTACACCGCTATGCTTGTCCATTGACTCGTCATGCAATCTTTTATGTAGTACAACATCCAACACCAACATATGCACCAACATCAACAGGTGGATTGCATCCTTGGGTCAATTTTAGCTCACTGGAAGTGCTCGTTATAGAACTCAAAATACTCACAGAAACACAAATAGCTCTATGGCTGGTTACTGGCTCAGTAACTGATGCCTTGTCTACCAAGGGTGTAAGGTCGCGATTGTATCGCCTTGCAGATGACCAACTGGCTTATTACGATCCTTGTCAATCCAAAGCTTTTTGTTATGAAGA
This sequence comes from Synchytrium endobioticum, assembly GCA_006535955.1. NCBI lineage: Eukaryota > Fungi > Chytridiomycota > Chytridiomycetes > Synchytriales > Synchytriaceae > Synchytrium > Synchytrium endobioticum. The sequence continues at coordinate 364 of QEAN01000054.1, read as the reverse complement.
CCAGACTTTGATCGTCTATATGCTCTTCGAACTGAGAGCAAAGCACTTCAGTTTGAAAGCCGGGTTTTGAACGAAACCATTACTATGGGATCGGCGCTCAAAGGTCTTGAAGTCATTACCAAAATAATACCGCACATGCACCACGATGTGCACCAACTTACCCGAGTCTTCTTCAGGGACTATGTCCCAACTGAATCCGAGTCACCTCAGGATACTATGACATTGATAGTAAGCTCGACGTACATTGAAAACTCAACGGAGGAGTTCAAATATCAGCGAATTGAGGCCGATTGGGTATTTGGACCACTAGGAAAGGCTGAAAGCTGTCATCTGATATCTCGAGAGTATTGTCATAGATATCCAA
>QEAN01000053.1:52666-64583 GCA_006535955.1 Synchytrium endobioticum | reverse complement strand
TTTGCTGCAGCATTGCTTCCGGACTTGCTGCTATGTCGAGTGCTTCAAAGAATTTGCAAACCAACAATTGAGCATGTCGGACTAGAATGCCGTGAAAGGCTGATTCATCCCTGCCAATGATATAAATAAACAAATGCGACTACCACGCGACATAGTCGCGATAGCACTTCGGGGCAGATTTTTTTGGTAAAGTCTCGCTTTTAACGTGATCAGAGTGATATATGAGCTACCCAGAGTATAAATTGGCCGTGCCGTCAATTAAATGAATTAGGAACTCACCAACGGGAAGTTAAATCAATTTCGAACCTGACATAATAAAAGGTGAAAAACGACGCCTTCATGACTAATCAATAGAACATGGTTATAGTGGTTAAGCTATGAAGGACTACTGATGAGGTAGTAAGACGTCATTGATATGTTATGCCATCATGCGTCGCATCGAAACGTGACAAAACGGTCGATTCATTGCATATGACCTGTGTAGGAATGAATAATCAGACTTCTCATTCAAATACACAGATTCAGATAGTGTGTGAATTGATTCTATTGAGCATACCTGTAGGAATGAATAATCAGACTAAATAATAATATACAGTTAGCTCACAGATATGATGTTACAAAGTATGCATGCTTACCTTCTCATTCAAATACACAGATTCAGATAGTGTGTGAATTGATGAGAAGGTAAATGCAATTTTGATGTCCTTTATGTGTGTTTACGACTACAACCTGGTAGAAACTCTACACACAGAGATGGAACTGCAACAGTGTTGATGAAAGTCTTCCAACGGTACTTATTGTGTACGGGCATGTCGTAGAAGGCTTGACGTGGCCCTGATATATGAGATATCGACAATAACCTTGCAAATGCATGGTCTTGTGTGTCGGTATCCTCGACTCGATGACGTCGATGCCATTGGCTGGACATGGGTATACGCCTATGAACTTCCCCTTACTCTACGAACCAGTTCACAACATTGTCTTTGAGCTGGTTGTAGAGAAGGAGAAGCTGACATATTGTGTTCATCAGGCGTACTACGTTCAAACTAGTATTGTTTGAGACACGGTCGAGTGTCGTAGCTTACTGGGAAAGAAGGACGGAAGCAATGTACAGCAAAGGGCGTCTACACTCGATGTGCCATGTCGAACCACAAATCAGAAAACTGCCATGTGTAGCTATAAGTACCCATACAACAAATGGAAACGAATCGATCAGTTGGTATATATTTGCCCAATTATTAGTTGAAATCTAGTTTCTTATAACTGATGGTTATCGGTGATACGCGAAGAGAGGCAACGATGTTACATTACAGTAGTAGTGCATCAGGATCACCTGATGCTGTCTAGTATGAGTTATGAGTGGAAGTATGAGTTTGAGAAATAATCGGTTTGTAACTTATTATTAATCTTTGACCCAAGGCGCAAGTCTTCGAACGATTGTTACAGTTTAAGCATCGACTGAGCGGACATTACGATGGGTGATTTGGACAAAATCCAGACGTATGTGGATCAGCATGTGCCATCTTACATCAAACGACTAGCAGAGGTTGTCGCAATACCATCTGTCTCGGGTATGTCTATGACAGCGTATTTGACAATTACGCACAATATATTCCCGTGTGAGATGGACGCATATCATATGGAAAATGTACTGACACCATTCATTATATCACTTCATCAGGGGACGCAAAATACCGGAAACATGTGTTTGAAATGGGTGATGTAGGTCCCATCAACTGCATTGAAGCCTTCAACCTCCTCCTTCTGCTATATCTGAATGTGAAAATAACTCGTATAGTGGCTGCATAAAGAGATGACTGCTCTAGGTATCTCGACTGAAAAGCGTGTATTTGGCAAACAAATACTAGCTGGTGAAGATATCGACCTGCCGCCCATCGTATTGGGCAAATACGGTAACGATCCAGCCAAAAAGACTATCCTCGTATATGGCCACTATGACGTGCAACCAGCTTTGAAGGCGGATGGTTGGAATACTGATCCATTTACCTTGGTCGAGTCGCCTGATGGCCGACTGATTGGTGTGAGTGATGTGTCAGCCACCATACAACAATTGCTTTGACGTGGCTGTTGTTCACTGTAGCGTGGATCAAGTGATGACAAAGGACCGCTCATATCCTGGCTGTGGGTGGTAGAGGCCCATCAGAAACTGGGTATTGATTTACCGGTCAACTTGATCCTGTGTTTTGAGGGCATGGAAGAGTCAGGAAGTGAAGGATTGGATGAATTGATCCTTCAAGAAGCTACAGGATACTTCGCTAGTGTTGATTGTGTGTGTATATCTGACAAGTAAGTGGCAACCACATCCAGCAGATGTGGCGTTTTCGGATGGATAGGGAAAGATTAAAAGAACATTGTCTCTATGCGCAGCTATTGGCTCTCCACCTCGAAACCCTGCTTGACTTATGGATTACGGGGTACGTAGCTCATTGTATTGATGGGATCCGGCTATACGGGCAAAATCAGAGTGGGGTCGTAGCCAGTTCCTAATTTATCGTCGTCAACCTTAGGAATATCGTACTTTAGCGGCGAGTAATGTTAGCAATAAAGAACTTCTGTGTATTATCAGTACTTTGACACGTAATCTGCCTCCCACAGTGGAAATCAGGGGTCCAGCCAAAGATCTACACTCTGGCGTATTCGGAGGCACAGTGATGGAACCAATGACCGACCTCATAGCTCTAATGTCACGTCTAGTCAAACCAGACGGTACTATTCTAGTTCCGGGAATCATGGACTCCGTTGCAGCAGTTACAGACAAGGAGTTGGCACTGTATGATGTATTGGACTTCACATTGAATGATTTACATACTGCTGTTGGTGCCAAGACCCTAATTCATGACAAGGAGCGGGATGCATTGATGCATCGTTGGGTAAGTGATGTTGAAGGATGTTAAGCCTTATATGTGTTGTGGCTGACAGACTCTTGCCTTGGCTACAGCGATTCCCTTCATTGTCTTTGCATGGGATCCAAGGTGCATTCTCAGAACCTGGAGCAAAGACTGTTATTCCGGCTAAGGTTATAGGAAAGTTCAGCATTAGGTATACATTCGTTGGTTTGTCGCAAACCTACGAAAGTACTAATGTCTTGTGTTAATAGAACGGTACCTAATCAACTGCCAGAAGAAATTACAGCACTGGTGAAGAAATATTTGGAGGATCAATTCGTGTCACTAGGAACCAAGAACAAGTTGATAGTGGAATGTAGCCATGGCGGCAAATCATGGGTTTCAGACATCAATCATTACTCTTATGAAGCTGCATCACGAGCTACACAGCTGGTTTATGGTGTTGTACCTGATTACACTCGGGAGGTATGTTCTTGTAGCAGCGAAGCCAGAAAACATGGTGACCGTTTCTTCATGATAACTGTCTCGTTTATTGTAGGGCGGTAGTATCCCAGTCACACTGACTTTCCAGGAAGTACTAGGCAAGAATGTCTTGCTTTTGCCAATGGGTCGAAGTGACGATGGAGCTCATTCAATCAACGAGAAATTGGACAAGTCCAACTATATTCAGGGTATTAAATTACTTGCTGCATACTTGCATGAAGTTGCCAAGGGATAGAAAACCGTAAAAGGCATTTTTGGTGTTATCGATGATAAGAAAATTACTGTAGTGGTGAGAAATACACCGGCCTCATCGCTATTATTTTAACCCAGTGCCCTATCGACCCTTCCATATTCATGCTGGATGCCTGCTATCAACTAAGGTCGGTACTGAATGAGTCAACCCTCATCTCTCCATCCTCCCCTTGTTCTGGTAGGCTCTCATACTTTATAGTCAATGGCTTTCAAGACTACCTGTTGTAGCATGACTATGATTACTCTGTCCCTTCCTGTGATTTCGGCACAACCTCATGGAACTACCGTCATAGGCCAGCGCGGGTGGACTGGCATTACATAGGATACAACACAGGACAGCTGGTGGAAACACCTACTTTCACGTGAGGCGAGAATGACATAAAGTCACTTTTCTATTACTATTTTGACTATTCCATTTCTGTTGCTTGATGTATTTCTCTCCCTTGAATTCAACACTTGCGGAGAGCGGACTTGGTGAGTGTAGACACGGCTCATATCGTGCATATCTGTATGTTGCTGAAGTTACCGCGCGCTATGCTGGTCGGGTGAAAACGAAGTCCACGGTCAAAAGAATCATCCTGCACTCATGGCGACCTTCAGATTACGACATGCAACCATAGGACTATTCTACATATTCAGTCATCACTATCTACAAGGAGGACCTTGTATCTTCTTGTTTTCTACTCATCCAGGTCCTTGTCCAGAGCTTCCTCTTATAGTTACCCAATTTGTTGAGTCAGATGTACGGGCAACATAGGAGCCGTGCCTCTAACACTAGTCCCAATTGCGGTTGGCACCGTTTGGAGCAGATACTGAAACAACCCGAGTTCATATTTACTTTGCCCACTTACTCACGCTGATTGAGCTCCACGTGCCGGCTCATCCGTTGGCTGCTACTCATCACTTGACCAGCACCAACCTGGCGGTGGTACGCGTGCGGTGTTACTGCGTGGTCGGTCCATGCATCATCCTCGTGTTACCCTTATGCAAGCAAAATAAAAGTTTATTGCCAAACAGGGTAAAGAGCCAGAACGAGGCCAGAGCAATAACGTATATCAACCAGAGAGTGTAGCTCATCGTCGTAGCTTCGCATCTATCCGATAACAGTCCTTCTACCGCTTCCAGGTAAAAAGATCTAGAGATCATCCAAACTTTTTGCAGTTTTGAAAATTAAGCCTTCATCAAGTGCTCCCATTCAAATCAGAAATCTGGGTTAACACTCCATGCATTTACCCCATCAGGATGAATTCTGCTCCTCAGGATCCACATCTGCTTTCATTGCCATCCATGCGTCAGGACGACCATCTGATGTACACGATGAACGATTTGCTGCAAAGAGGTTCACCAGGTTTACTAGACGAGGAAATTGTCATGGTAGATTCATCGGCATCGGCGCTAGGAGCCTCTTCATCCACCGCAACGTCATCCGCCACGTCATCAGCATATCAATGTTGCGGCATCATACTCGCCGATCTTCATGACCTGCTCCAACATCATGAAGCCTACCATGACGAGGAAGCGGTAGAAGAAATTGAAATTTTGGATCCAAACTCCTCTGCTCTATCATCACCGGCTGTGCGTCTTGATAGAAGACACTTTGTCCTGCAATGTATACCGCACCCACCACCACTATTGATTCCGTCGAATAGTAATAGAACAGCAACGCCGTCCCCATATGGGTCTCCTACTTATTCCCCTCTACTGCCTCCTGGATTTGCACTACCATTCGATGCATTGTCAGCATTACAGTTAGGTACTCCAGTACTCCCACTGCCGGATATGGATCCCGTTTCTGTATCATTATCAGACATATACAGTGCACCATCAGCCAACAAATCAGTATCATCATCAGCATCGTATACTCCTATCGTATCCTCTCATTCATCAGCAATCCTACCTGGCAAAGGTCGCATAGTTCAACCACAGACTTTTGTCGGAAGAACACCCCCACCAATGCCATCTTTCATCAACACGTATACTAATAGTACCAGCACCCTTAAGCGAGCACGATCTCGCGAATCTTCATACCCGTACACGCCAATGCCAACCAGCAGACTGTCCAGCCGAGCCACGCGACCCTCACGATTAACGACGACCACCACCAGCACGGACAAGACAAAGAAACCACGTAAGTACGTGCACGAAAGATTTGTACATATGAGGAATGCACACCTCCATCAAGAAAAAGAGCGTGAAATGATGATGACATCCATCCCATCGCCACCTCACTCCACCCATCTCTCTTCATCAGGCTCATCATCAGATGACGACGACGACGATGAGAACATGAGCGATTTGGAGTCCATTGATGAATTCTTGCACCCAGATGATAGTAGTAATAACATGATGATGGTGTTGACACGATACGGTCGTGTCCGGCAAGTCATTCATCAAGAGGAAATCAACGACGAAGACGTTATAGGTATTGTTGTCGGCAAGGCAGAATTTGAGAATGATGATGACGATATCCCATTATCGGATTTGGCGTTGGAGAAGGCGATGCCTGGATGCATCACCCGACAATCGCCGCAAAAGGTCCGAATGAAGGAAACCAATGGCATTAAAGTCATTCCAGGGTACACCATGTACAAATGTGTTGCTTCTGGATGCACCAAGCGATACAAGCATCCCAATGGTCTCAAAGTGCGTTCGTGAATTTCGGTGAAATGCACGAGGTTGTGGTGTTCACTAATCCAGCGACTGAATAGTTACACCTGCAAAACGTACATCCATCGTATGCCCAGGCGTATCTCCAGCAACGAAAAGTACAAGAACACCCACATCTCCCCGACGGACGTGCAGAGTCAGTGACACCACACTCGACCATCACCGATGCAACGTTACCCGTATCCGTCGCCTCCACCCCATCATCATCAACAACCACCGCTCCAGAAGAACCACACTTTGACGACAACGGCATCCCACGCCCCAAGGCACCCAACCCACTGTACCCCCGCGATTTCAGCCCCCACATATACGACCCCACTCTTCGGGACCGCGGGGATTTTTCTTGCCACTTCATTGGATGTTACAAATCATACAAGAACGGGTCTGGGATTCGATACCATCTCAACACGTTTGTGCATCCCCAACAACACGACGAGGCCGCTGCTCTCGCTAAAACGCGGATGGACGGAACAGCCGAAGAGAGCAGTGGTAGTCAAAGTGGTAATGATGCGATTGATGCTCATACCCCTATGAGTACGAACAGCGCTAGCGACGATACCGCTGTCACGGCTGGAACCTGTGGTGCCCAAAGCGCCGATCCTGTAGCATATAATAATTGTTTTAGTGGTAGTAGTATCGTAGATTATGCAAAAACATCAGTCCCTCTAGCACTTGAATCTACCGGGTCTCTGTCAGCCACGGACACGGGCCCAGCTCCGTATCCAACACCACGTCACCGTTGTGCCGCGTCCTCATGAGCATCCAACCAGGGTTGGAGTTTTTAGGTGCTCTGGTAGTAGCGTGGATCCGTCCGTGGATGTAGTTGTGTGCTTTTAAACCCATAGTTGGCGGTACCTCTCTGAGATTCCGCGTATATACCCTCTTTGAATATAGACGTGTCGCCGCTCTAGTCGCCTATAAATATTCTGTTTTCGTCTTCACTGAATCTCTATATCGAAGCTGCGAAAAAAGTGGACATTTCCCCGCCGATGTCCGCATGGATGGGGCACCAGATAGTCCTTGTGTCAGCGACGTGTCGACTATGACACAACATGTACGTAGATGACGTGTGTGAGTCACGGATGTTCGTAATGCCGGACATCGTGACCAAGTGGCGTGGAGATGCACCAGATCAAACTCCAGGGCGATCCCCGACGCGCATTCCGGGCCTTTTGAGATTTCCATTGCACACGTTGGAAGATAATTAAAAAAAAAAAGGGAGCAAGGGAATGCCAGCGAGACGCAGTTTCATAAGAGCAACGGCCCATTGAATGCTGACCATGAATTCGGCATCGCCTTTGGCGTTAAATGGATGAGGTGACGGGCGATGTAGGAGACACATGCAGTGCTTGTATACTACTACTGGATGCGGAGCCTAGTATCATCAGTAACATTTGGGGACTGACGTCAGCCAAGCCCATTCCTAGTAGCCACGCTGATCCCACGAACTGTGTGGGGTCCTTGTGCATGTCCGTTGTTGTGCGTTGCATTAAAGAGTTCATAAATGCGTTTAATTTCATTTCCGGTGCAAGCAAGTCCGATTCGTTTCATTTGATAGATTACAAAACCCCCCCTTGCTCATACACGAACTCTTGCCCTGCCCGCCCAGGATGTAACAGCTGGAGCATCAGTCGACTCAACTTCGAATATCCGTATGCGACCAGCGCGATCTGCACAAATGAGAACCATGCCTTCTGCTGCATGCTGGTCTGCCCCATCCTGCGACATCCGTGCTTGGCTCATACTAGCACGCCGGTCCGCGACACCGTTGCTATTGCTACTACTACTACTACTACTACTACTGGCAACATTACCATCCGACGACGGTTTAATTCCATATAATTTTTTCCGTCTTCCGTATTGCTCAAGCAGAATCCTCATCTTCTGTGGTGCAAATATACAACACGTTACTATGTCATCACTAGCAACAAACTTTTCATAAGCTTCAGCAGCTCTGAAATCTCGATCTAGCTGCCAATGTAACATACCACTCAGCATTCCAGACATTTGTCGGCCTGCGTCTGATGGTGGCTCTGTTCTCCAAACATATGCGCATTTATCTTCTGACCCACAGGCTATAAACTTTCCATCGTCGGAAAAGGAGGCGTGGATTTGACAGTTGCGGTTTTCTGGACCTCGGAATTTGCGTCGTAATGACATGTCTCTGATATTATATAGCCGAACTCGGGAGTCGTTTGAGGTTACGAGGAAGAGATCCTCTGGTGACGAGACGTTCCGCGACGGTGGCAATGCTTCTATTCCGGTTATCTTTTTACCATGATTACGTCCTCGTGTTGATTTGACCTGGACCTGTTATTCATCGTTTTTTGTAAGTATTGGGAAAAACAAGAAAAAAAAAAAAGCTGGACACTTACTTGTGTTCGATAAACCAACCCGTTAAACTCAAACAAGTATAAATCTCCCGAATATGTTCCCGCAGCCACAAATTTGCCATCATGCGAGAAGGCAACCGCAGTAACAAATCCAGAGCCAGGTAGCTCATTCCATCTCTCCACTCGTTTATCAGGTATACTCCATATTCTCACTCTGCCATCTAAGGACCCAGAAGCAAAGTATCGATCATCAGCTGGGTGGAAACGTATTGATGTGACGAAATCAGTATGCTGAAAACAGCATAGACATTCCGATCTGGAGATATGCCATAGCCTTACGGTACGGTCCATGGATGAACTTAACAAAAAGCCGTTCTTGGACCAACATACATCTAGGACATCAGATGCGTGCCCTCTGTAGACACGAAGCGGCCTTGTTTGGAATAAAGGTGGTGGTGGAGAGGTTGATCCTGATGCGTGCAAAGAGCTGCTGCTAAATGTGTGATGCAACGTCCGTTTCGGCAGTGGCGGCGGGAGTTGCTTATTACCATTAGCGGAAGGTGAGGGGGTACTACTTGGAGACGAACCGCTAGTGGACTCTTCCGGTATTGGATGTATCTGCATTTTAGTCTCGGAAAACGACATTGTCCTACTGCTCATATCCTTATTATGTAAGGACGACGGCCTCATGACACTATTTCTCCCACAGTCATGCCTGACCAACGGGACTAACAGATCATCCACATCAGTGGGTCTACGCACATCTTTGCGAAATCCATTGCTCGAAGCATCATTACTAACACCAGTGGCTGAGCTGATTGAGCCTTTCAAACGCGTAGCTGAATTCTGTTGACAGGCGTCGGTTGATGACGGTATGGGCGAAAAATTGTCATATTTGGGGTCACCACTTAAACACCATACTCTCACAGCACAGTCCTGTCCGGCGGCAGCCAAGAATCTTCCATCCTCTGACACTCTCATCGCCCATATTGCACCGGATATGCCGTTCATATATGTAGATCCATCCGACACATCACCTCCCATGGCAGCAGTGTGGGCACTACTTGATTTGTTACTTATGGAGCCACCTTCTTTCACCGAACCTTCTCTGCCTGCAGCCCCGACCAATGGAGGAGGAAGGCGTAGATTACGAGGTACCCCGGACAATGACGAATCAAAAATGGGGGCAAGATTAGGAGTGGCTACCATTACAGGCCCGGGTATGGGGGCACCTAGCTCCTGCACAAATATCAAACGATCAAGCTCTTTTGTCTTTTTCATATTGCTACGCACTTTGAGATATCTTCCACTGGCCGCGTCAGCTTTCGAAAACGACTTTGTGGTATGAGTGTTTGTGAGGGTGGATATATCTGAAGAAGCTAGTGATTGAGTATCGAAATCATCATGGTGGTGAACTATGACGGGAGTCGTTGTTGGATGGGATGATTGAGTGGTGGTTGATGGTCTACTGGTGATGCTAGTATTCGACGAGGTACGGGGTATATGATCCTTGTGGAATATGGTACTGGCTCTCTGTTTGAGTTTTCCGAGCATGCTTCTAGTCTTTGACGCCACAGTATCGGGTACATTGCTGTTCCCTATACTAGCCGTGCCAGGGTGATTGGAGGTACTAATTGTCGAATGTACAGAAGCGTCATCGGCGTGTAGCGAGGCTCTTGTGGGAGTTGGTATACTACTGTAATCCCCATCACTACTTTCGCCGTCTGAATGATTTGAATCGAATATGGTGGAGCCTCCTCGTTCCGCCACAAGGGCAGATAATGGATCCAATAGTCTCGTGCCATTGGCTACAGCAATATCATTCGTGTTTGTGGCCAAATGCAGTTCGGATTTTATGGCAGAAGGCAGTTTTACAGGTTGACCATGTTCATCTACAATGGCACCTTTTCCATGAGAGGTGACCTGCCGCAAGGATAAGCCTTGCGATACTAGATGATTATGTAACTTCAGGTTGTCTCTTTGATGAATTTGGGAGGGAGGACTTTGGCGTTTGTGCACATGCGTGTCAGCGTGGAGTGGTTGACTACTGTGCGAAGTTTCGTCCCTATGAGTTGGAATTGTATGTCAGATGCCATGGGAATGGGGGGGGGGGGCAATCATGGCATGCTCCATGAGGGTCAAGGAAAAAGTTCCAACCTGGGTTGGTCAGGAGGGACTGGCAGCGGCTGAGAGGAAGCTATGGTTGGGACATGAATCGGAATGTAAACTAGAGAATTTGGCAGATAGCAGATACTCACTGGGAGGCGGTGGTAGTTGTTCGGGTACTACTGAGGCGAGGGTTTGTGATGTTGAGGATATGAGGCTGTAGACATGTTCGGATGGAGGGCCGGAAGTGTGAGAAGTGGGGCTATGTATGTTGGTGTCGTTTGGAATAGGGTCGGATATGGACTGGGGGGATATATTAGCGGAAGCCGAGTCATAGTGAGTAAGACAGGCACTTTGTTGAGTTTGGGACGATGATAGCTCGGGGGACGGCAGGGGGTCAGGCTCAGATAGAGCATCCTGGAAGTCATCGTCAGCGTCCATATCCGAGTCGCTCTGTACAGGTATATCGGTGGCAGGCATTGTGCGGTGGCAGCTCCAGGCTTGGGCTCGGGCTCGGACTGGGACTCGAACTCGGACTCTGCACGCTCGTAGAAAGGGCGTGTGCTTATGGCATGGCAAGGCACGGCACGGCATCGAACCTCGTCCACGCCATGCCTCAATCCGCTCAAGCCAACTGGCGAGCATGGGACTGACGGAGGTACATACAGATGTGCTAAATCTCATCTTAGCTCGCCTGCCTGCCGATGACCTGGCTGCTTTGGGTGCCGCCTCGCACTTCTTCCACCAAGTGACCATCGACGAGGTAATCGCCCGGCCTCATCTTGTCCTGCCCGACATAACTCCCCTGCCACGCAGGTGCTCTGGAGAGAACTAGCTCTGACCGACTGGCCATGGTTCTTCTGGACTGGCAAATGCGAAAAAAGTCCTCACACATACCACGTCTGTATTGTGTAATTTCCTGGTCCCGTCAACCACACTCGCCCCAACCCCCAACCCCAACATAGCCACCGTCGCTAGGAGACCTTGTGGAAACATCTGACGCTGACGAATCCGCGCATGTGTCATTCATGTGCCCCTACAGGCACAGCGTGAGACCGCATCCTGGAATACCACTTCCATCCAGTTATCGAGAAGCGTATATACTGATTGCCAAGGGTGCGCAATGGTCTGGGCTTCTTCACGTGCTAAACTCACTCTCTGTACGTGTTCCCAACCCCTAAACCCCACGTGCCCATTACTGACACCTCC
>QEAN01000053.1:29517-47126 GCA_006535955.1 Synchytrium endobioticum | reverse complement strand
GTTGAACAAGAGACGGCAGGGACTGACAAGGGTAATTTGTGCTTAAAGATTTACTTTCTAATCCGTGTTCCATTGTGTGCTTGATTGAAGATGGCCTGTTTCTAGCAATATACACAGTAAGTCATACTCGAAGAACATCCTCATCATATTAGGCCAAACCATTACAATTATCACAGACAGCAACAGCAGTTTTGGTATGCATGGCTCCAGGTCCCATGTCACAAACGATATCGAACACCTTGGGGATGTAGCGATTCCAGCACGCAGAAGTCCGCACCGTCCTTGCCTTCCACTCCCGAGGATCGCAGGTCACAGCTTGAATACAATGCTCATCACTATCCCAGCCATTGCGTTTTTCAGCCATGTTGCTCCACTTTTCACGTCCGTGACAACTTGTTTCATCTCCACTCCCTGGCCAAACAAATTCATTACATCCTGAAAACTCTTGATGGACCCGACAGCGCCATTGAACGAAATGGACCCAGAACCCATCAACTCCATAGTCCCAGGTCTCAAAGCAGCTTCTTTAATCACCATTGTTCCTAGGGGCTTTGTGGATACATTGTGCATGTACATGTCGAGATGGATATCGCCAATGTCCATGTTGATGATGGATGGATTTGGATATTGTATCTTGACAGTAATAGGTATACCTAAATCCAGCCTACCATTCATCTGTGATGTTCTTGACAGAGTCGGCATACCGCGTAATCCAAAGTCAGCTAATTTCAGACCACTCAAGCTCCCCAATCCTTGTATGGACACGCTCTTATCGAGTTTGACGGTTGGCACACGCCAAAACCCGAAGATCGTGATTCGGGATAATGTAACTATGCCTAATTCCACTTTACCGTTGCTCAGCATCAAGTCATGGCTACATGCAGTCCAAGCATCGACGTTCATGATAGAGACCGTTTGCTTGACGTTGACAGTCGTCGGATTTTCAAGTTTGAAGGTGTCTGGTGGGTCGATAGTAAAAAGCTCTTGATCTTTGTAAGTCATTGCTATTGCCGATAGGGTTACAGTAGCAGGGATTGGCGCAACGTCGGAAATGGTGAATGTGCTAGTAAGTAGGAAAGATGTGGCAGTTGCATCTTGGATGCTGAGGGATGTAACTTGTATGGAGCTGACGTCCATCATCGTCTCTATATTGGTGGACGACATGAGTACTAGATGCGAAAACCATGCTCGAAACAAGATATTGTACTTACGTGCGATAGTAGGTATAATGGCGAATATCATTATAGGCCAAAATACAAGATTGAATAGTATTATCACTATAATAAGTATGTAGCAATTGCAACAGCGGCATCTACTTCTTGGCGGAGTCCCATGGGCTGCTTCACCCTCCACGTTTCCGTTTGAGGCAATGGTGAGTGTTTCATCTGGGTCGGCTGATGCCTGCCCTTTTCGCCGTAATGATGTAAAAGACGGCCACTTGGCCTTGGATATTCGAGTACCGTTGCTGTTGGATGCAGTGTCTTCATTTGCTGGATGGCCCATCCAGTACGAAAACATGGACATGTTGAATGTGTCACCATCTTGTTGTGCATCCTCTGTCGCCCGAGCTTTGACTTTGCCGGACCTCCGATTCAGAGCAGATGGCAACTTGAATTTAAGCCCTCTGGCGGGGCCCGTCCTCGCTTCTTCGTGCAATGTACTGGCTCCAAACGAAAGCATTGCGTACTTGATTCTGTTCGGTCGGGGTCTGCAGTGTGAAACAACTCATTTGTGTGAAGGAAAGCAATCTGAAACGTATATTAACTTCATGTGCGCTAATTAACAGTAGTTATGTGCTCCAAAAACGGAAATGCCAGCCAAACAACAGCGTGCTCAACTCCTCGAAACTTGGACGGCTGCGCCCATACTAGGGACACCTGTGCCATCAATCGCGAAAAGCCAGTAGTACCCGCTGCGAACCCATGGGTAATGATCTGAAGCAACGCTCAGAACTACGTAGTCGCTCCGTCGTGCCCCAACCATAAGCGGGATTCTCAGTTGATCGTTGTTGACTCCGTGGGTAGCAGATGACACCCGAATCAGTTCGTACGAGCAATTGTTACAGTTTGATGTCGATACTTGAAGTTGTGGTGCGTGATCCAGATCCAGAATCGGGTTGGGAGTATCAAGATTCGGGTTGGGAGTGTTGGAGAATGATTTGTACTTGTGATTTGTTACTCTTGATAGAGTTGGCCTTTGTGGTTGATTTACCAGATTTGATGGTGTGTAAATTTCTGCGTCGTAATGAACGTTGGTGTTGTTCTCCTGATGCGCGTCATAGGTCAATCCACCACCCGATATCATGATTCTTCCATCCACCATAAGGACAGCTTCACTATGGTAATTTCTAGCATGGGTTAAATTCACATTCACGGTGGTGAATCGTTTGGTGGAGGGGTCAAATATTTCTGGGGTCAGGACACCAGTAACATCGCTGAAGAGATGTAAGTGCGTTTGGCCGCCGACAATAAACACATTTCCGCCTGGTAAGATTACAGAATTGCAAAAGGCCCTTGAGAAAGACATGGAAGATATTTGTGTTGTCGTTGGCAGCACGTTTTGTGGGACAGAGGTGGCATCTATGATGTATGCTGTGTTTTTGGCTTGACGATGATCTCCCTGAGTACCACCATATGCTTCTGCACCGCCTAGAGTTAGAATCATTCCTATGGCGTTAAGGAAAATAGTGTCAGAAAAACAAAACCCTAATAGAATGATGATGATTGCATACCCGGAAAATACATGACTGAATTTCCATTCATGCTATAGGTATCAGTGCCTCGACCGCCAGCAAACGTCATGGAACCACCGACGACAGATGTGTCGATCAAATACATGTTGCTCACTGGACCAGCATGAAGAACCATATCATGGCCCGTCACGACGTTCTTATACGAGAAGAGCCATGCATGGTTATCACTACGAACTGTTGTATCCTAAGTGTCAGAACGCATGGTAAACATACCAATCGAAAAATCAGCTAACACTTACAGAGTCCTTGCGGATCTGGGCTGCGGGTTTCTTTACTCACACCGCCAATAACGTCACCCAAGACATTATCTAGGCGAGTCCACTTCCCACTCGCAACATCATACAATTCTCCATTCTTCTTCCCAATACCACCAGAGAAACTACCGCCCACAGTGAGTACCTTGTTGCCTGTGGTCAAGACGTCAGAATTGTAACCCCTAGAGATATTCATGTTTGATGAATCTGTCCATTTACGAGTGGCCATGCTATATGTCACGGTACCCGTGACATCAGAGCCCCCGTTTACAAAGATGGAGCCATCTGGGAGCATAGCAGTTCCAGGGCCTAATTTGCGATCAGCTCATTGAGTATTCGCTGCTTTGAATTTGCCGTTTTTTGGACTTACAAAACATCTGCTGCATATTCATAACCTGCAGGCTCCCAATCTCAATGCTTCCATTGGGAGATGCAGTGACGGTCTGGTAATAAGACTGCGAGCCAGTTGAACCTACGTCAATGTCGTTAGTATATCGCTGACAGAAGAGTTACCGAGGACTCGTATATACCGGTGAAGTATCCTAATCCTTGGGCACTCCATAGCACAATGGTACCGTTATAGAGACTAGCAGTTGAGACAGCGGACAGCTTCAGCGTCACTAGCTGCATGGCGCGGGTGGTTGGTGGAGTAGCATCCGACAGGGGATACGTCGGGATTGAAGTTGATGTTTGGATGTACAGCGTTAACACAATCCACAGAAGCGGAAGCATCTTGAGCTGGTCAATGAGTATACGAGGGGCCATTATTAACTGTCGTTCTGATGACCGCGAGCTTGCACACGCGTGATGTGCAACCCGATGGGCGAGTTTACCGCTGCCGGTTGTGCACACACCAGTGAGCAGACACATCGTTGTACAGCTCATTGCCGCGGATACAAACCATGGGACATCATTTGTCATTCGAAGACGGATACAAGGCAAAAAGGTCTACCTACAAATTAGAATAACCAGCACTAGTAAACAATTCTAACCCAAATCGACTCGGGTATTTGATTGATATCATTATATAGCTTCTGCATTTCGTCGTGAGTAAGATCAGCCGTTATGTCCGCCATGAAGTATGCAATAGCACCCTGTTGTTTGATGGATGTATGTTGATCAAGTCATCTTTGAACCGATGAAAGATTACCTTGGCATCGGACATTTGCTTCTCAATATTGAATTCAGAAAGTATCTTTGTTATTTGCTAATGTTGATGATTTATGTTAACTTTGGACGCTATCCATGATCAGGAAGTCTTGTGCGCAGTTCTAAAACTTACTCTCAAGACACCAGGCACATTCTGATGACAGTTAATGACTCTGACCGTCTTGGAGTCCGCCAACGGAGCTCTCAAATCAATTTCGGGGAAATTGACAGCACCCAGAGAAGTCCCATTGTTGACATACCGAATCAATGCTGTAGCTACTTCGACACCTATGGCCGATTGAGCTTCTTCAGTTGAACCACCAATATGGGGAGTCAATATTGTATTTGGGCAGCCTTGTAACTCAGTTTCGAAGTCTTTGCCATTTGCAAATGGTTCCGACGGGTACACATCTACAGCCGCCCCGCCTAAATGACCAGACTTCAATGCTGCAGCTAGAGCTTCGATATCGACGACAGTGCCACGAGAAGCATTGATGAGATAGGCTCCTTTTTTCATCATTGCCAACTGTGGTTCGCTAATCATATTGAAGGTTTCCGGGGTCTGTGGCACATGGAGCGTCACAAAGTCCGCTTGTTTCAACACAGTTTCCAGTGAATCTTGAGGTCGTGCAGTGCCCAATGGCATTACTTGTAGGACATCAAAGAAGATGACTGACATGCCGAACGAGTCTGCTAATACCGACAATTGGGAACCAATATGACCGTATCCTACGATACCTAAAGTTTTACCACGGATTTCGTAACAATTGGTGGAGACTTTGTTCCAGATTCCTTTGTGCAATTCTTTGTTTCGATCTCCTAGTTGTCTTGCCAGTGTGATGATCTCTGCTATGACCATCTCGGCTAATGTGTGTAGTGTTGAAGTTGTTGTGCATGTGAGGACAAACACTAACACTGTAAAAATGCACGTACCAACTGAGCGAGAGTTACTGAATGGAGAGTTGAAGACAGCAATCTACGTATGTGGAGATATGACTTGAATACAAAGGGGGCATAACATGAATATGAAAATGATGGGGCAGTCACATGACTTACACCAGCTTGAGCAGCATATTCCAGATCAACTTGATTGGTGCCAATACAAAAGCAACCAATGACCCTTAGCTTTTTAGCACCCTTTAAGATGTCGGGGGTCAAATTGGTCTTACTTCGGATACCAATGACGTGTACATCGCTGATCTTTTCCTTCAAGACATCCAGTTGCAAGGACTTTGTGTGAACCTCAACCTGACGGGCAAGCAAGCCCGGTCAGAATTCCGATTTTCTGATTTTGCATTGAATGCATCGAGGCACTTATAATGGCTTACTTGATATCCTTGTTCTTTCAACAAGTCGATAGCCGTCTGGTTGACATTCTCCAGCAACAGGATCTTAAAATCGGTGGTTGCGAATGGTCGCAATACCTTGGCTGGTGTTCTTGAGAATTGAGCAGGGCTTCCGAATGACTTTGATAGTGAATGAGCTACACCAAAGGAGTTGCCAGCTGTTGGAGAGGTTGGAGTACTTGCGCCACTGTATCCATTAGCGTGGTTATTATTACGAGCAGGCATCGGAATGGCGACTGGCTGTGTCATGCCTGCGGGGTTCAGGGTGATTTTGGGATGAGTCCAATGTTATTGGTTCTGATCTCTGCTTCAGCGCAACATCGACCGCCGCCACAAGAAGTGTTTCCCGAGTGAAGTGCTTACTAGGATTCCACGACCGGGCTTGTGGATCTACCGTTTATGCCGTTAATGACCAGGCTAGAGCGTGTCGGAATAGCTAGATTGATGCGGCATGTGCTCACTCGCATGTTGGATGGGACGAGGCAGCCATTAAAGCAACCTTTATTGAAGCAGTGCCGACGCGTTTCGCTCGTTGGTGCCGCGTCATATAGCATATAATACTTGAATTTGCAAGTGCAAGTGCAAGTGCAAGTTCAAGTTCAAGTGCAAATGCAAATGCTCGGGCCAGTGCGTGCAAGTGGAGATGGATCCAAACAATCAGAATCAGCAGCCTCCTGTCGTGTTTGACAACTTGTCTAAATTACGTCTCTTGCCTGCCGCCACTCTAGAAGTAAGCCGTCCATGCCCCACAAGGCTGTGATCGCTGAAGTACCGACATACCCACTAGGCATCGGAAAAGTTGCGAGATGAATGCGTTGATTTCACATCGAGTGTGTTGCTGCAGAATCTACTGCAGAGTTGAACACCGCAGTTGACCTTTGTATGAATGCTAGAAATTGCAACATTTCAGACGGCGGTAGGCGAGTTCCACGACTTACTGAAGCAACGTGCGGCCCAGGTTGAAGCCGAGAAACTCAAGGTACTCGAGTTGACCTATGCTTTGTGGTGTCAGATGCGAAGAATGACATTACATATGCTTCATGTCAGGCAATTGGACGGAGGAAGCGACTAGAGTCAGAATTGGAACTTCGCAAGAGGAAGAAACAGCAGTTGATGTCTCTAGTACGCGAGGGGCAATCCGAACTTGAGAGGTATGCTCTCAATGCTCTTTTACGTGGGGGTGCTGATGTGATGCAATGCGATGCGATGCGATGTGACGTGTGTCATCGTAACTAGACTAGTCGCCCAAACAGAATCCCTACACAAAGTACTACAAGAGCAACAACAGATGATTGATGAATTGTCCAGCAAGTGATTCTGTGACCACACTGTACATACAACCACAACCCAATAAAAACAACATGTTTCAGTGCAACGAGTGCAGCAAAAAGAGCGACGCCTGATGATAGAGCAAAGGCGTGGGATTCACATTCACAGTGAAAGCCAAAGGTGGGGCACGATGCACTGCATCAGGCCAAGTCACATGGTCCAAGGTGGGGACAACGTAGCCTCAAAAACAATGGTGTGCCCTCACGGTAGAAATGTGATATCGGCGCCTTACTCATAAATATCAATACAAAGTGCGAAAGAAAAGGTCTTTTTCTCTCGAGGTGGAAGTGGAGGCGGAGCTGACGCTGACGCTGACCCATGCACGTACGAAGCCTACCTAACACGCGTTATTGTGGTAGCAGTAAATGCGAACTCCCGCTGGGCCATTCACCACATTGCTGGCAAGAACACTCAATGGTTCCGACTCTTGCGTGGCACAGACTCGTGCCATACAATACATTGCCCTGCCTTGCCTTGCCCTGCCCTGCATATACAGCACCGGCTCCGGCTCCGGCTCCGGCTCCGGCTCCGTGACACATGTGGGGAGCTGGCGACCTCCCCATAGCATACACGCTCATACACTATTGCGTCCATTCACAGCGTCGAGCACTGCATAGATACAACGACTTTCCGCTGTCATCTGCACCGTCTTTCCCAGATATTGGCACAAGGCACAGGTGATCATCCCATCTCGATGACACACATTGTCATGAAAGACGTGCATACAATGGAGGAACTTCCTAATGAGCTCATTCTCTCCATCATCACACATCTGGAAAATCGTAAGGTACAATAACCGCATTGTGTCAACATGACTAACATCTTCGAACAAATAGCCGCACAGTTTTCCCAAACATCCAGGCGAATGCTCCTGCTCTCCAAAGACCCGCTAGTGCGCGCTCAATGGCTGTTAAACCGATATGGGTCCCATGCATTCGAAGCTTCCTTCATGTGGTCAAAAGTCTCTACTTTGGACACTTTGAACTACTTGATCCTCCTGTTGCCGAGGATACCTCGGTACCAAATACAAAGAGCAATTGCCCGATATCAGTACACAGATAATCTAGACTGCTTGCTTAGAATATTGCAGTATGGAAGGGACATGTATAAAACCTTATCCTTGAATAAGCAAGACACAATGCTGTTTAGCGAGGTCACAGCGGCCCAGGCTGGCTTCAATGCTGGTATGGGTGTATTGGGATCCATGACTACTGGTGTGCACGTTGCACAATTACCCCGCGACGTGCATTCAAACATACTAAAGCCCATTCTCTCAAGTAGATGCCGCTGCTTTGGAAACATTACGAATGCTCGTACAAGACTATGGATTCTCTGTGAATTACACAAAGTTCTCCGCTCAACCTGGCATCTCGCTTCTTGACGTGAATGAAGGCTACAGGACATTTTTAGCCGCCATTGGCGCCAACAATGTGCGACTGGTCAGAGCCCTACTGGGTATGTCCAATTCCATATCTTTCATCCTTCCCTCCTTCTCATAGCTACATTTCCAGACTATGGAGCCGTCACGCATATTGCAAAACCTGCAACCTCATTTTTACGTCTTGGTATTCGGGCTCTTGGTCTCGAAGCTGGTATGCCAAACCGCCGGCAGCTGTATGGGCTCGATATGGATCGATTCGCTCAAAGCCATTACAGCCATTACTTTCCCAGTGATTTGAGGCAATATAGCACCCCTACTGCTGTGAGTCCTAAACTTTATACAACTCGTAATAATATCCTCATGACATCTATACCTGCTTCAAGGATGCTTTGATCATGGCTGCTCGGTCCAAAAATGTGGAAATAGTGAGACTACTTTTGGACCATGACATTGAGAGGTGGAACGAAGAAGCGGGTCTCAAAGTATTGAAGACTGTTTTACAACTGGCCGTTGATGAGAATTTCACCCAAGGGGCCGAGATAATTAGGTCCTATCTGACTTCGAATGAAGGAACTCCAAAAAAGTCGCCCTCGGCTCTCAAGAAGCTTTTGGTTGACGCAGTTATGAGGGATAACTTCGAAGATGTTCAGAATCTGATTTTGAAAGAAGGTGCGAGATTCGAGACTCCCGGCGTGGTTGACATGTTTCACCGACAGATTGATGTCTTTGTAAGTCTCGCCGTTCTCCTCTTGTGCTTGCTCTAACACGCCGATCCAGCGGAATATCATATTAGGAGACAAACGGGCAATACTGTCATTCTTGTTGAAAAACTATCCCACCTTGACAGATTATCAATTAGGAGACATGCTGATACATGTGAGCCAGTATCCCTCCATTTCCTTCCAGATCAAGCTAATGTACGTGACCACCCATTGTGTAGGCCATTGAAACAAACAATGCGGGGATAATTAGTATGCTGCTGAACAATAAGAATTGTAAGCCGCGTATATTAGATCGTACTCTTCGACGCGCTATGATGAAATCCTGTTATGACGCCTTTCCGGGTCTTCTTAAAGCTTTACTCGATCAACAACCCCACAAGGTATAAATTCTCGATAGTGACCTTGTACAGGATTGCGCACGCTAACCGCAATGGAATAGCAGACACCCTCTGGTTGGAAACAACTTCTCCGTGTAGCAGAAAAGAGGAAGAAAGATGGCAAGGACCCTGAAGGATTCTTCCTCACGCACCTCCAACAGCACGAGGACAAGCTCCACAAGATTATTATTCGAGGTTTCGCAACATCAAAGGCCAAAACTAAACGCAGCAAACGAGCCAAGTATGATGATGAGGAGGAGGACGAATTCGACAGTGCTGCAGACGACGATGACGATTTCGCTGGTTTCGATGACGACGATGGTGAGTTCCATATGCCACCAATCCCACCATCCAAACCCATTGCTTGTACTCGACCCAAGCGAAAGTCAGCCCAGAAGGCGACTGACTACAAAGAAACAAACGATGAGGAAGAGGAAACGGCAGAAGGATCGGAGGCGGATGATATTTCATCTCACGTACCATCGGCTACCACTTCAGAAAATGAGAGAGATGTTGGCGGTTGTAGTGGTAGACGGCGTAGCAGTAGGAGAAAAGGAAAGGAAGCTGTACGTGATAATGGGCCTGGGAACAGTGGCAGTAGTAAAGCACCATCTGCCATAGTTTCGCCGCCACCCTCAAGACGAAGCAAACGGACCAGGAACTCTAGAATTATTACAATCAATTCTGAAGATGACCAGCAGCCCACCAAAAAAGGAAAAAAAGACCGATGATTTGGTTCAAAGATGGCACCAAGGACAAAAAGACTGAAGCTATACCGCCAGTTACTACTACCCCTCGTTGTGCATATTACACGATTATGCACGATTATGCACGATTACGACGATAGGTGTTGATTGTTTGGCTATATCTGTTCAAAGAGAGAACGTGTACAAAAACTTGGGAGTAGGCTCTGGCTCACAAGGGGAAAGAGACGGGGTAGTAGGCATGGAAAGAAACAATTGCACTCTTAGAAATATACATTTTAGAACTGCCACAGGCAATAGTTACGACTCTGCACGTGATTCATGCAAGGACTCGCACAACCTTGATTCATCCACAAACAGGGGCAAAGGGCAAGTCGGCATGGAGTTGATCATGTCGGGGGTCTCATTCGATCTTTCGATCAAGGTATTTCATTTTGTACGGTGACGTTAAAACTCAGAGGCGATACAAGACTCTTGGGCTAGAAAATAATACAAAGAAGATCCTTGTGTTAGGAATCCAGAATCGGATTAATCTGCCTCGTTTCTTATTAGTGTTTAATAGACTCACAAATGCGGTGTTGGTTATTAATGGTGCTGAAACATCCAGGAGCATGCAAAAACCAAAGGCATTTTTGAGGCATGCTAGGCTGGAATGCGTCTAGCATGCCTTGCTTCTCTGGAAAGCACGCATGGTGGATGGGCTGCAACGAGACAAACAGAAGTGCACGATCGACTGGGCGGGTGGACACACGACGTTCTTTAAGATCAAGAAAGCATGGCCAGAGGGCGACCACCACCGCCGCCTCCCAGCAAACGGAAACTACCAGCTCCAGCGACTCAGAAGCTGGCGTCCAACAACGTCAGAATACGACAAGTTGTGACCAAATTCTGTTCGATGGCGATGCATCCACGATCCATGTGTATAGGATTGGTCATATTCATGATTTTACTATGGTCATATTGGAGATTACTATTCCCATATTCACGTCATCTAGTAGCTCAAGCACGAATCAGGAATAGCATTAAGATAATACATCCAGACACACGAGTGGTTTTGTCCTTAACATCATTTCCTAATCGATTGGAGACTATTGGAGATACCATCAAATCACTCATGGAGCAGAGCAGACCTGCCGATGCGGTCTATTTGACTGTACCCAATGAAGTCAAGAGGCTGGACGGGATACCACACGTATGTTTGTCTGTCTACATGTGGATATAAGTCGGCTTTGGTGGTGCAGCTAACATAGTCTCAACGTGAAGCAGACAATACCCCCCATAGTGGAGGAGCTGAAGCAGAAGTATGGGAAGTCCTTGGTGGTTCAACGAACTGAAGATTATGGACCAGCAACTAAACTATTGGGAGCTTTGTTGGCAGAGAGGGATCCAGATACTATAGTTATTACAGTAGATGACGACGTTTCATATCATCCAGATACAGTATTAGGTGTGCATCTGTGTGAGATTATATTTTCCCGTTGCTGCACTCGGTCTGCGGTCACCCTTATTCAAATTTTGAGCTAACTCTAGGTCTGGTGGAAATAATGCATAAGTTTCCGGGCTTCGCGCCAACTTACAAATGTGAGGTCTTTCCTTGGTGGTGGTTTACGGCAATAGCACAAGTACCAGAAGGAGCATGTAAAGGATTTGTAAATGCATATAAAGCAGCTGCATATAGGGTGGGCTATTTTGCCAATGGAGCTGTATTCAACCACTCTAGAGCACCAGCAGGTTGCAGAATACACGATGATGTTTGGATTTCTGGTAACTTGTACGAAGTGGGGATACGTCCCTTTGTAGTCAAGCCTGATTTTGATTCTGTGGTTAATCATCGACCGTGGAATCAGTTCAGCATCCATGCTGTACCCAAGGGAGAATCAGATTTTAGAAATCCTTGTATCTATTACTTCAACAATTTTATCTAGGATACTACTACGTTATTACGTATTCACAAAAAGATCTGTCGTATGAAACTTGATCACGATTTCATGGTGAAGGTGATGCTCCAGCTTCTAAATATTCTAGGCCCGTGGCTCGGCGCGTTTCGTGTTTTCGCGTTATTTGTGTATTGCGTGTTGGAACCTACAAAACACAGCACCCTGCACTTCATGCCTTTATACAACGTTCGCAACATCATTCAGTCGTTATCATTCAGTGTATCTTTCAAGTTGCCATTACAGTAAGTACAGGATGTTAATCATATATGGAGTCACACATCATATTGTGACACCGTATGTTAGAGGCTGGTATCAAAATATACGTTCCTCATCTTCCAGTCATCATTCAAAGAATCAGCCGGTGGTATAACCTGACGATCGTCTATCACCATTTCGTAGTCATCACAACTTGGGTTACTCTGATATCATTGATAACGATGAAGCCCTTTGTTGCTCTGTTGGTGCTTTATGCTCTGGTGATTGGTGGGCTGGCCTTGCCGAACAAGAAGTGAGTGATCGGTCTTGTCTGTGAAGGTTCTTGGACTGTAGCCTGACATTGGTCTGGTTGATCCTGTGCCACGTCATCATTACTCTCCCGGATGGCCCGTCAGATTTACTGACAGCCACGTCATCATCTCTGATGCAGGACGGATGGTATGGCTGCAGCTCACCCTGCTGCTGCCGTGGCTACCATGAAACCAGCAATGGCGACAATGAAGCCAGCAATGGCCACAATGAAACCAGCGATGGCTACGATGAAAGCAGCTCCTGCAACGATGCCTGCAGCGATGCCTTCACCGGCAATGGTCGTCACCACCCATAACAACGCCACCACCGGTACAACCAACCCAACCGTCGTAGTGATCGATAACGCCTCCTCTAAGTGTCTTTGTCCAGGCTGGTCCTCATGGTCAGCATACGGTAGTGATAGTAGCACCAGTGATATGACGACACTTTCTAGTGACATGACCTCCATGGATTTTTCAAGCTTATTTGATAGTATGATGACATGCAGTTCAAGTACTGAAGCAGCCGCATCTGGTGGTGAAGCAGCCGTATCAGGTGGTGAAGCAGCCGCATCTGGAGGTGAAGCAGCCGCATCTGGAGGTGAAGCAGCCGTATCTGGTGGTGAAGCAGCCGGATCAGGTGGTGAAGCAGCCGAATCTGGAGGTGAACCAGTCGAATCTCCTGCATCAATGGAATCATCTTCATGGAGCTGCGGTGACATGTCATCACCAGCTGCTAAGATGGACTGGTCTACTTTTGCCATACCAACTGATGCCTCCACAAGTGCAGGTGAATCATCATCCACTAGTGAACCAGCTCTACAGGCTCGTGATGAACCATCATCTGATAAAGTTTACACCTACCTGTACTCAGATTCTAGCAGTGGATCGTCGGAAACCTCCAGCAACGAAAGTAGCTCAAGCAATGGCGCATCATCTGAGGGGTCCAGCGACGCTTCCTCCAGCTCGGGCTCTTCTCCTGCCGAAGCTTCTCCACCCATGGAGAAAGCACCAACGGGTCTTGGTGTTGTCAAGGTCCTCACTACCAACAATTGCATGCGAAAGGTATGTACTGTACTAGTACAAGAATTGTAGAATAATGATCCTAATCCGCAATACTGAAACTTAGGTTGTGAAGGTTAAAAGCAGCATCATCACTGCAACGGTTGTCCAAGCTTTTGTTGGAAGAACTACAACTGCCATTGTTGTAGTAAGTAACACCATTCAATCACTCCCTTCTTTGAAGGTTTGGTCTCCCTTGACATCAAAACGTGACAGGCTCAAACTGTCTTGACTCTCAAAACTGGCAAAATCCAAACTCGAGTATCTGAAGTTCTCATCCAAACTACTGTGTTGCCAGCCTTCCAGACCAAATGGGCGGAAGAACCATTGTGGACTGGAATGGAGTCTTCTGAATTCTCTTTCGGATCGTCTTCAGAATCATCAGCTGCAGCGGATTCGTCCGAGTCTTCCTCAGAAGCATCAGCTGCAGCGGATTCGTCCGAGTCTTCCTCAGAAGCATCAGCTGCAGTGGAGTCGTCCGAGTCTTCCTCAGAAGCATCATCTGCAGCGGATTCGTCCGAGTCTTCCTCAGAATCATCAGCTGCAGCGGATTCGTCCGAGTCCTCCTCAGAATCATCATCAGCAGGGGAACCATCAGCATCATCGAATACTTCTGAATAACTGTGAGGCACAGATAGGTAGCTTTGAAGGGAGCTCTTGGATATCTGGAATATCTTTGCTCTATATCTCTGCTCTATTCCTATATCTTGTCTGAATTTTCTGTGGCATCGTCTTCCTTGTCATAGTATATCTTGTCCGTAGTGTAGTATTATTAGTTCTTCATCGAATGGAGTTCGTTATTTAGCAGTCACCTGCTGCAGTAATTCGTTCGTAATGCAGGATATTCTCGTTGCTGCAAGTGGTATAATGTCCATGTGCCAATGGACCGGCATGAAGGAAGAACGAGTTGTTCGCTACTTGTCTCTGGCTGAGAAGGGAATGTGCATCACGAACGATCAAGCAGCGGTCTGGCTATGTGTTTGATTTCGTCCTCGTATCGTAAAATGTGTAGTGTAGCTCCAAACTCGTTGCAATCGACATTTCGTCTCTGACCATAGTAGTTGTTGACAAAAATTCTTGTACATTACCAGTAGCAGAAGAAAAACAAGCCGTATCATCGCAGATACCATCAAAGTCAATCTCATAATAAGTGTTCGCATTGTCGAAGCCGATGTCATTGAGGATGGATGTTATGAATCGCATCATAACACAAACCCGCGAATCATGTAAAGAGTAGCGTCTCAACATCGTTTGTACACTCATATGGCCGACCTTGGGTGCTCATTGATACTCATGTCACCAGAACAAGTGCGAGCATTGTTGGTATGTGTTGATTCTCAAGTATGTCAGCTCACGGAATGGACAAATGTACATACTGAAAGCTATAAAATATATTCAGAACTTCATTGTACGAGTTGCCACGGCTACGAGACTATCGACTAAACACACCTCGCTTTTTCTTGCATCAAACTCGCTACCAATCATCTTTACTCGACACACACTATATAACCTTTTTCCTCTCACGCAACTCGACAAGGTCCGTCTTCTCATTCAGAGCATCAGCAAGAGCTGCGTCAATGGTGCTTTCAGCAGTCGAAATTTTCGTTGAATTATTGCTAGCGGGAGCGGATGACGATAGGGCACCAATTGGATCGTCATTTAGTCGAGCAGCTTGGATCTTCATCTTTTTGATTTCTTTGCCGAGGTGTTCATTTCGTTCTTGTAGGTCGAGTTTCACATAAATGTCGGAGAGTCTTTGATGTAGGACTCTGTGGATTCGTAGAAACGACGGTAAGAAACGTGCCGGTCGTGAAGTCAAGACATATGGACTGTACTGAGGCGAGTTCAGTACTTACAGTACCATGAACACGCTGAATCCACTCAAGTACAGATTTCTTTGTGCATAGAACTTATCCGAGAAGACTTTGAGAGCAGCTACAAGGAGCAACAAGGCTGAATTCCAAGGCTATCAATTCCGCAGTAGAGAAATACAGATACGTACCGCAGCCAGTAGTGTCAACAACAGGATTGGCATCATGTTTGGCACTGACTCGTTCCAAATGCACCAATCGTCGTATGGTATCAGACAGGAGCAGCACACAAATGAGCATAATGAATTGGAAAAAGAAGCTGATTTGTCGGTTGTTTAGGAATGCACGAGCGGCTGATATTGCTTTTTTTCGTCTATTGGGTGGATCTTGACAAGCGGTCAGTTCAGCGAGAGTATGAGTTGAAGGCGGGGGGGGGGGGACACGTACACAGATATGGGGATAAAGGTCAGTGGTACTATGGTGATAAACAGATATATGGTAATCTCCAGCACCAAGACTATGTACACGATCTGTCATGGGTGGAAGATGTGAGCTGATCTTGGCGGCATGATGTCGATAATACAAGGTCATTAAGCATTGTATGGGCTAACCGCCATTGATATGATGGACAGTACCTGATTGAAGAGAGACTATGCATTGTAGAAGTGACGGCAGGTTAGTCAAACCAAAGGATTTTGAATGAGGTTAATTTTGAGCAAATGGGAGGTTAACGACAGTGGTTTGGACTATTGGACATACCATTTGATGGGCTCCAGCAAGCGCCTATCGTAAGTGTATATACGTGTTATCAGTTAGGGCCGTCCGTTGTTTATATGGGTGCTGGCAGTGGTGGGATCAACGGAACGGACCTGAATAGACTAAAACGTACCTGAGATGGGTCACCACCAGCGACGGTCTTGCTGATAGTTTCCACGGTTTCCATGACAAATCGGATATAATTGTATACTGGGCTCTTTTGTTTTTGAACGGCAAGCAGGCAAGCATCGAATGTGAACAACTTGACGACCACGCAAGATACGCGCGCAATAGCAAATACAGTGCAATCCCGAGTGCAGATGGAGGATGCCAAGTACATGTTTATATATCTACTTGTGATGCTCTCTATCTACAAAATCCTACAATGCCAAAAATACCGAGACAGAAGACTCAATCGGTAGCAGTTCCACCACCACCACCAACAACAGCTGAGCCGCTTCCGTCACCATCAGATCCAGAGACTTTGTTCGTAGCAGCTTTTTTTGCGGCTCGTCGCCTGGCATCTTTTTCCAGGGCTCGTTTTGCCCGTTCTTCCCGTGTCTCATCCAATTGCCAGACCGGTTGGAAGCTTTCAATGACTCCGACATCAGCAAACAGATTGGGGAACAACCAGCCACCACGACCGGTAAACAGGGCGAGACAGGCCCATATGACTAATCGGATTACAGCTATGACGAAAAACAAGACTACGAGACCAATGGATGCCAGCGATAAGTAATATACACCTTGTCTCAGGGTAGGAGGCCAAATAGGAAAGAGGACGCCAGCGAAAATGACCAAGACTATCCCCATTCCTAGTAGTGTGTTACGTATGCTGGGAGGGTCCCACATCCAAACATAGTAGGCGTCTGGCTGGAAGGTTTGTTTGGTGTGGATGGTAAGGACTTTGGAATGAGCAGGCCTGTCAGCTCGCAATATGAGACCCGAGGTCATGAGCTGTGCTAATAGTGACACTGCATTTGCCTTTTCGTCATTTAAAGAGGGGTTTCGAGTTTTGGAGTAAGCGGGTCTGAGGAGGGCGTTGACTGCCGACTTTCCTATTTGATGGAGATGCGAGTGGCGTCAGCTGGCAGTGGTGCAGGGCGTAGGGATGTGATGGCGGAAAGTGCAGAGACACATGATGGTTTGATGTCCACGCTGAGGTGGTGGCATGACATACCTTTGAAGAAGTAGACTCGCCTGCCATTGAGTACTCCATCTCGATTCTTCAGCTTGGAGTCGGAATTCCTCAGATATTTGCTAGCAGCGAGCACCTCTTTCGATATTGGAGATCCCTGCGTGATGGACGAACAGTGAGCTGACGACTTGCAGCCATGCGGACACGAAAGAGCTTACGTGGGCAGCCATGGAGGCTAGTTGTGGGGATGGTAGATAAGTAGCAGTACAGTCGAGAGGGCGCCAGTTGTGGTGTCGAGGGCGGGGGGCGGGGGGAGGCAGCGGCGAGGGCTTGATGGATGGACGTTTGACGTTTGGGCGATTGCGATCGGTGCCTCGAGACCACC
>QEAN01000053.1:0-12381 GCA_006535955.1 Synchytrium endobioticum | reverse complement strand
GTCAAATACTTTTCTCCACATACCGGAATCGGCATTCTGCGGGCTCCACGAGACCATTACCAACTGGCTTGGGCTGCACTGACCCTTGTGACTCAAGTAAAGAAAAAGTCCGCCATGCTACGGGTCCTGCACCTTGGAGGTATATTCTCGAACTTGTTTGGATACTCGACAATCAAGTCTACTTATCTCGTGACACTCTGTTTGCAAAAGGAACGATAAAGCAGTGCCAGCTAGTCACCATCGAATACGATCAAGCCAAATTGAGAACATTGAAACGGGCCAAAATTCTAGATGGTAACCTCATGATCTACATCAAATCGTTAACATACTTTCGCTTACTATTAACAACAAAAACCAGATACGCGTGCAGAAGAGCTCCGTCACAAAAATGCAGCAGACATCAACTCCATGCTGCCATAGCATGGCTACCAATTATGCCGACCTTCTGTAGCATCACCCCATAATCCATCTAGTCGTGCTATTGCTGTATCTAATAAAGCACTGACTTCTTTCTTCAATTCACCGCGATACCTCCATTCCAAATCCGCCCGCTCTCTAGTCCAACTACGAGGTGATCTAGGTGGTGCTCGTGCAGTGCCGGCTGAATTGAGATTAGATATAGATCCCTTGCTATTATCACTAGTCGCTCCTCTTCCTCCTGTTGCATTGCTTGGTGCACCAGGGGGTGGCATCGGATCTTTAGTCGCTGCTGTAGATGGAGCTGTCAGTCTACCACTTGGAATTGGTGCTTTCGCAGCAGCAGACGGAAGAGATGCCGGTGCTGGAGCTGCTGGTTTCCCTCCTTTAGCTGCTGCATTGAGTGGTTGGGCTGCAGCCGCTGGCGGCTGCTGGTGGTACGTTGTAAGTTGTCAGCTAGACTATACACAAAAGGGTATCCTCAGTACTTCAATCATGAATACCTGAGGTTTCTTATGTGGATCTGCAGGCGGCACGGATTGTATGTCTACATCCTCTGCATCGGGGATTGAGAACTTGGCTGTGGCAGACCTTCCCAACGGCAAGCCCATGCTTTTACGCACTTTGGCAGATATCGCGGGTATACATTCTGCAACTTGAGATAAGATGTCAGTCCTGGAATTTAATGATGCCGACTCAGTATAACATGAACGAAAATACAAAGTGGACATGAATACAAACCCAATGGTATGTAGCACAAATGACGAATCAGTATTGGTGGTCGATTGTAACTCATCAACTAGCCGATTCAATTCTTGCAACATTCTTGATCGAGCATCAGCGTCCGGCACTGATTCGATCAAATGATGTAGATTCATCACATTCTTGTCCCAAGTATAGTTTGATCTTGATAAGATTATCAATGCCTCCGAGGCCATTGCGTCCATCTTGGACACAATGACGTCGTCGTATCGTAACTACATGTTGTGGGTATGTGTAGGATGTCGCTCTCGGTACATTCGGCATGAAACTGCCTACATGCAGAGCGCCGTTCTGTCGTCGGAAAGCTTGTTCAGTAGCCGACGGTACACCTCGAGCATGACGAGCATTCCTATGTGCTGCAACCACGTCCCAAGCTCGATTTAGAACAAGTTCGAGTGCCTCGGAGGCCAATGAGAGAGCACTACATTCATAGTACTTGGAGCCAGGCGAGAAAAACAGGAGTATGAGAAACTGATACGTACACTCGACGTTCAAGTATGCGATCTACCTCTTCCCGTTTGCTCTTATACTTGTCCTCTTCAATTGCGGCACCCTGAGTTGTGTGACTGTTGACGGCAAAGCTTTTATGTCAATTGAGAAAAAATCATTACTGTGCCTGAAGCAAAACTATACGATCCGTCCATTCCTCCATAGCTGGGTCGGTCACCATCTTCCATCGCTCAGAAAACATCTAGTAACAAGTCCAGCGGAGCTGTACATTAGTCAATACTAGAGAATGCAAGTACGCAACCCTTACTCCAGGAATATCCGACTTGAAGCAGGCTCTAAAATCGAAGGCTGCACCAGGTGGTATAATCCCTTTTCGATGTGACAGGTAGAATCGCTGATTACCATCCTTGCATGCTTTTACCTGTTGATTACATGGTCAAGAGCGGTGGTGGAAAAATGGGACGCAAATGGGCGTATTACACCCACATCCAAGTTGCTGAGACCGCCAATGCACTCCCATTTGAACGAAACAGCATATGTTCCTTGGTTGTACACAGTCAGGACAGACGGGGCGACTTCACCGGGACGAGCTTCGTAGAAAAGTCTTTGGGCCGCTAGCGAAAGATGAGGAGCGCTTGTGCTGGGCTCTGACGGGAATGAATCTGGCTTGACTGCAGACGCTATTGAATCTTCCCGAAATCTTAAAGTGATGAAAACGATTAGTCGCTTAGTGGAGCAACACTGCTTAAAAACATCGTACCGAACCACACTTGGTCGCTCCTCAAAATTACCTTCAGTGGCATCATGGCCAACGACTTGGGGGGCTCGCTGTCGATACTCTCCCATAGGCAACCGAGAAGAATCTTTACCGGCTCGTTTA
Organism: Synchytrium endobioticum; assembly: GCA_006535955.1. Classification (NCBI taxonomy): domain Eukaryota; kingdom Fungi; phylum Chytridiomycota; class Chytridiomycetes; order Synchytriales; family Synchytriaceae; genus Synchytrium; species Synchytrium endobioticum. The sequence continues at coordinate 9,872 of QEAN01000053.1, read as the reverse complement.
GATAGTGACTGCGCGATATTGCTATTATTGTGCCTTTGCCAGTCGGCTAAAGTTCTTTCTTCGCGTCCACTATTGTGGGATCGTGTCCTTTCGGTGCACCAAGCAATCAGACCCATCAAATACGTACTGGTTATCATCTGCAGCTCGTTTCTCAGACTCTTCGGGCGAATGTGTCATTGACGTCGCCCTACTAATGTGATCTTTTGCAGACATGACAACTTTCTTTGGTGCCATTTCAGCTGATTTGGGGACCGAAAGACGTGCTGGCGGTGATCTACTGCTATCTGAGACCCTTTGATTGCCGTAGATGCTGTCCATATGGACGTAATCTGCCACACTACCAAGTAATGTATATGATATGATCGTCCCCTCTCGTGTCCGTAATGGACCGTCGCGCTATGTTGCTGTATGTAAATGAATGCAGCGCGCATGGATCAATTATATTTACCTACCTCGCTCATGGCTGTATCGCGGAACTGTCTATCTGCTGCCGTAGCTATATCTATATATATATATATAATACAGTGTTATATATCGACAATGTCGGGGTCGGAGATTACCTCCGCTGAGCGATTACCTCGCCACACGTCAAATCTATGCCGTCACATGTCCGACGATAAGCGGACGAATCGCTAAGCCGGACTCGGGCTGTCACTTATTTAACCGCATGTTTTCTTCTCAACCAATAAAAACCAATAAACAACATTTCTCATCCATCCATCTATACGCGCTCATACAACATACAGTCCAGACTCTCCTGGGTCTGGGAGAACCAAGGACAGAGCCAAAGAAAGGATGAAATAGAAGCCCGAGAGTTGCAGTAGAAGATATAAATATGTGTTAAATTACGACAAATATACTGATACTAAAGGATCTTTCACAAAGGAACAGACACCACCATTACAGAGAGAAAATGAGCGCTACATTTACGCAATGTCCACGCGAGCACAGCTAGTATCTTATTTGCATCAGAATCTAGGAACGTGACGAAGACCATTCAGTCATGAAATCCGACAATGTCGCAGTTTGGACGACTACTGTCGCTACTCGTGTGTGAGTTGTGCCTGTTTTGAATGTGAGGACCGTTTCTGCCTATTTGGGGACATAGTGTTACCACCTCATATTAACCAGCATACCACAATACCTACTATTATAATGTTAGTAAATTGTCTACCAGCATAGACCTGCACAATGACAGCTGTGAATAGTTTGCCTTCGGCTTTCCATATCTACATCGCAGAGGTGGCAACCACAATCAGCATACCTTCCCGTATAACACAACGCATTCATTTGCCTTCATACCTTTTTCATACAAGCGGTAGTGGTCATAATCTTGAATGCACCAAGGCTGGTGGGGGGATACTTTTGATAGGATTCTGGTTCATAGCCAGAGTTATAGTGGCCAGATCCATCACTTTGCTCGTCGTCCTCTTCGTAACTGCTATCATACGAACTACTGTCACCAGAGGCATAGCGGTCCGAGCAACCACTTGGACCAGCATCTGAAGATTCAGATCCTTCTGTTGCGTAACTACCATCATAGGAGCCAGTGCCACTATCACTACTACTATAAAGGCCGCTATCGTCTGAAGAGACAGAATCTTCGGAATCGGAACTATCATCATAGGAGCCAGTGTAGCTATTGCTGCCACTATCATGAGGACTACATGAGTCATGAGAGGTGGAGCCATGAGATGACTCATAAGTTTTAGTTTCACCACGAGCATATATGCCAATATCGTCCTCTTTTTCAGAGGAATCATCGGCTGCTGGCGACAACACAAAGGACGCCCAATCCCGCAAATCTGTTGGGGCTGATATATCACCACAACCCCATGAAGAGAATCCTGCAGATGCATCCATGGATGACGTATCACCCGCGTAATATGAGCTTGCAGCACACGTCATCATATTATCAACTAGAGACGAAACATCCATGGAGGGGGAATAGCTAGTATAGCCTCCAGAGCGACTGCCATCTGGGCTAGATGTTGGTGAGCTTGAACAGAGGCACCCGGAGGACCACATAGATGACTCAGGGCCGCTTGTACCAACGGTTTGCGTGGGTTCAGGTTCAGGATGGGTTTGGGTTAGTGGTATGACTTCTGGTGACTTCAAAGATTTAGTTGCCGATATGACTGGCGACGATGCTGCAAATACAGCTGATGATGGCTTGGCTATACTATAATTCAAGTACACAATACCAGGTGCTGGGGAAGATACTGGAGGTTTTGCTGATTTTGGATGAGCATTCAAGGCTTCTGCAGGCAGCGGTGAATCAACTCTAGCTGCGGGCTGTGCAGTTTCCATTGGAATTGGTGCCATTGTCGCAACTGGGGATTCATGAAGCACCACGACAGCCTGTGACACCTGAGTTGGTAGAGAGGGCACGTCTGCTTCCGCTGCGGACTGGTTCTTATTAAGGATCCAACTATAGCTGGCTGGGACATCCATCTAACGGGTTTCGATCTTGTTGGTCAAGATAAAATGTGCTCGCCAGGTCATAGGTCATCAGTACCAACGGTGACAAACACTTACAGGACGAGGAACCGCCACTGTTGCTTTCGCATGCTCATCTCCAACGGCTATAGTATCAGCCTATATCAAAGGTAGAAGTTACTAAATTCCATCGCATTGTGTCTTGGTGACAATCCTCCTGACATCATAAGGGGGATGACGAGGTACGGTTGAAGCTATATGAACATGAATGAAGGTGGCGTACCATAGGCAGACCTTTGAGAATCTTTACCAAATTACTCAAAATGATGACGGAGAGTACCTTCGTACAGAATGAGAATACCTTCATGATACAGTCTGGTTGAGCGGGATGTGTCGGATGATGTGATTTAAAAATCTGTCTATGTTCTGTTGACCTCAACTGCTGTTTGTAACGATTGTTCGAAAGTCCGGGTGATTGTGGCAAAGACAAGAAATTGCCACAAACGGGTATGAACTGCCTAAAATCAAGTTCATGTGAACTTCCGACGCGTGTCTTCTAAATCTTCTGCTTTTCCTCACACAGCCTTTGTAACAAACATAATTAGTAAAGCTGGTACAAACCATCACAAATAACACGCTCCCACAGGTTAAAGATCGCCGCTGTAGTCTGTCGTGCCTTGAAGCTGATTCTAATGCGCGTATGTTGTATTCTGGCACAATCGAAAATCGATAGCAATTACAAATTATGCAACAGGCAAAACGACACAATCATTCGTCACGCTTATACCCCTTGGGACAACATCTGAATTACTTGGCCGTATTGTTTTGCAGTAGTCAACAGGCCGTCAGTTGCAGCGGAATCAATTTTTGCTGTAATGAAAACAATGAACGAATAATAACCACAACGCGAGAACAACTTGATTAACAAGTCATGCAGGGAACAAGTTTCACACTTACATGCAACGAACATTGGTTTGTGATACCACTTGATCCATATCCATCCATTTACAGTGGTTGCGTTCTCCCCTATTGCTGTGACTAGTGAGTGCTATCATTCTCGACATGATAAGAACTCGGCTTTCAATGAAACAAGGTACCATAACAAAGTCAGCTCTCCCACAATACGCACCTTTTTCGTATATGCACAACCTCATCATAGGAGTATAGTCATCGGAGTATGGCATCTTTGGAGCAAGGGTATGAGTTTCCAGAATGTACATACGCCCAGCTTCTTCATGAACTGAGATTTCGACTTCTTTGACAGGTGTTTTGATGTTTCCAACTAAAAGATGACATGTCGTCAGCTCGCGTTGCACCTCAGCGTTAATTTATGGTTGTGAGTGATCGCACCAATGGGTTGATGAATTTCAAGAATGTACTCTAAATATCTGGGGGATGTACAGAATGTTGAGCTCCAATGCTGCGCAACTTGAACAAGAGACATGTAGCACCTTTGACGAAGTCCTTCGCCCTCCGAGGGTGGCGAGGCCCAAGTCCCAATCTTCAGATCTATGATGCAATGCGATCATTCTAATGAACTATGACTCACTGAAGGAAAGAGCAATATTCCGGAATCTTACCGTTTGATCCTTTAAGTTCGTGGACTTTTCGAATGGCGATACCATCATTGATCCACTTCCATACTTGGTCAATCGGAACTTCCACTTCGATATCCAAAGCGGAAATCTCATGAAATTGAGGACCACATTTGTCTGCTGATTCCAAGTCCTTGAGGTGCGTTGAAGCCATTTTTGAGGTGTTCTCTTGTGGCAGAGTGATCGTTGCTGAATTGATTCTGCTGTGGGGGAACAAAGTTGAGAAGGCCTGACAGATAGACTAGACAGGACTTGACTTTTTGATTTTAAATGCGAATTAGTGCCCCACAGTTTTATTTAAATATATAAATATTTGATCTGATTTGGCCCTCAAATCAAATACAAATGTCCATACAGAAATATCCGACAAAAGAAGATGATGAATCGAATTTAGCGGAAATAATGTGTAGTAGTGCGATACATATTACTGTTGCAGTTATTACAGTCCAGTTCAGTACATACCTGGCTACTATAGCTTTTTGTAATACTAAGTACAGCCTGAGTGCAGATGAAAGATTGAAAATTGAGACAAAAAACTGATCACATACTTGACCTATCGATTTATGCTGAGCACTAGTCGGTAGGAGAACTGAACGTCATCTGGCGGAGCGTGCGTGGAAGAATACGGAGCGACTACTAGTATGGTTCGGTTTGGCACGTGACACCACTGGTATACTCGTTGCATCCCGGTCTTCCATCCTTTCATCTTGGGATGCCAGGCTAGGGTAAGGTAGTCCACAAGATTTACGCATCGATAGTGTTCGTGGCTGCTTCATTGGATGTCGTTTGTACGTGGTGCTACCAATAGTGTACGCAGTGCTGATGCCGCCAACACCATAGGGGAATAGATTCGGGCAGATTTTGTGGGACAGTTTGAGATTGTTGAATACTGCAGCTGGTTCTTTGTCATAAATGGACATGTCTGTTTCATCGTACTGAATAGCCAAACGCATGCGCCACTCACCGTTTTATTCATCCATCCATCCATCCATGTGAGTCATCAATCCATCAGTCAATAACTGACATTAATTTGTTTTCCCGCTTGGCAACTCCAATTAGAAGGCCATCTCATCTATCGACCACTCAATCGACGCCTTGCGCATCAACCGATCAGCACTATACCACCAGACCACGTGAAGCATTCTCTCAGCGCCACCGACAGCGTGGCGCGATACAGCGTTAAAGCATACCTGTCCACGTCAATTTTGCATCCAATCCATGTCTACACAAAACAACGCATCACTCATTTCGGTCAGTCCTGCCAAGCCGCCTACCCTTGGGGATAATACCCACCACTTTCCCGCCGCAGAGCGTAATTTACTCATGGGAGGATCCGCCAACGACAATGATGAATCGGATGCTGAAGTAGTGAAACAAATTGAGCATCAAAGCTGCAACGACAGGCTGGCCATCAAAAGAAAGCAAAGCGATCAAGCTGAACGGAGCGAAAGCGGGCGTGTTATCACAAGCTCACCGGCGCTGAAACGGTGCGCCTTGTCAGTCGAATTTCATATGTCTTGGAACTGAAACAAACTTGTCATCACTAGCATAAAGCCTGTGCCGTTGCCTGGCAAATTCCTATCACTCTATGACGACCCAGGTATCGTCTCGTCCGATCTGCTTTCATGACTACTAGCTGACCTCGATTTAGATGTATAGCGAAGAAGCCCCCATCAGCTGCAACACCTGTCCGAAATGTACCTCACATCGAAGGAAATTGGGCAACTTTCGTTTTTATATCCAGCAAGTGTGATCATGTAACCTATTTATTACTGGTTTGCTGAGACGCACCAAATGCTAGTCAAGCCACCACTCGATTTCCAATCGGTGGTCGTGGACTTGCTTGCATCGTTCCCCGAATTGACTCCTTACGATTTTACTACCGAAACACACCATATATCACTCTCAAGGCCTAATTTTCTCAAAGTCTTCCAGATAGAACGATTCACGACATTGCTCGAATCCAAAATTCGCACTCATAGGCGGTCGGTACATTTTGTCATTAAATTGGACATCAAGTTTCTCTAACCAGGCATACCTGTAACAGGTTTCAGATAACACTTGGCGAGCCGAGTAGTTTCAGCAATGCGGAAACGACACGACAGTTCCTCGGACTGCGAGTCACTGGTGGTATCTCGGAGGTGATTGCACTATCCAACTACTCTTTTGCCGCCGTTCTACTCATTCTTGATCATACTTGATAGCTGGAGAACATATTGCAAGATGTTGATCGCGTTGTCACTGAATTCAGACAACCTGTGTATTTCAAAGTGAGTCCATGGTTGATGAACTTCCAGAGGAAACTCATTCACCGAATGAAACTTCTAGCCTCCCGAATTTCATGTATCTGTAGCTTGGAAGAAGGGCGCAGAGCCTATTTCACCGCGCATAATAGAAGAAGTCAGATCAAAGTTGTCCCTGATTTCCCCCTTCCAAACACTCGCAAGTGAAATCAAGTGTACCATAGGTAATCGGCATTATACGTGGCCGTTGCTATAATCTATTTGCCAGCTTGTATAGATACGATACGATAAGATCCATCACATGGATGCACAGTGCAATCTCCAATTCGGAGTAATCGAGTACCTCAAGTTTTCCACCCAAGTTGTACCCGCAGGGGCAATCAAACCTCTTGGCGAATTTGTGGCCTGCTACGCGTCAAACCTCTAGCGATTCATTCGAGGAGCTACATCGTGCCGTTTCTTACAATGGTGGTGTTCAGTCCGAAGCAATGACTTGAAACTTAGTCTTGAAGTAACGGCATGAGTGGCTACTGGTTAGATCTCGAGATTGACAATGTCGGCGGTCCATTTGGGGGGGGGGACAGGTGAATCCCTTGAGCTCTGAATTGTTGAGAACTTCCGCCTCCTATGGAACATAAGACAGTAGTGCCACGTACCTTGGGCTTGTTCTATACGAACGAGGGAGAATGAAAACACAAGAGTCTCATGGTGCGGAATGTATATGATGTAATGAACTAGGACTTCTTCTAGCTATTATTCAACATACTGACGTGAGTAAGCAATGTTAACTTTGCTAGAGAAAAGCAAAGTCGAAGTGACCAAACACATCGATTGGTATATATATAGGGCAGAGATTACATTTTAGATGAACTGTATGATAACGCCGGGATAGTAGCACAGCAGAAAAGGTGCCAGATTCGAAAGATGCACGAACGGTGAAAAGACGCGCACACTTATCTCCTTCAGAAACATTTAATGTAGGAGTGGATCCTTATCAAGACAATCTCGCTATTTCGCCTCCAGGATCACGTGTGTAGTCGTATTATTTATTTAAGCGTGTGTGTCACTGCACCTATAAAATCCGACACACTCACTCAACACATCCTAATAACTTTTCAAACCATTTTCCATTTGTCTGCTATCATTCTTACTTCAGTATTCTACTCTACCTGGTTCTCAATTAAGTATGTCTTTAGTTATTGGGAAGTTGATGTTACTTGCTGTTGATGCGGAACATTTCCACAACATTATAAGGCTCTGACAACGTGGAGTGTCTACGAGCAATTCGTCTTCATCACTCACCTCATGCTCATTGCGGTTCGAGAAAACTGATTGTCGAATACACAAACCTAGAACTGTATCTCATTCAAGGGCCCTTCGATACCTTCTATAATGATCAAGGGACTTCGTACTCTCTTGGTGCTCTGCACCATGACGGTTGGTGTACTGACCTTGCCCAACATGAAGTAAGTGGCCCTTTGGTGATTATTTGCCTGTATCAATGGATCATTTGAGTGCCGCATCATCACCATTTTCATATCAGATCATATGGGTGCCGCGTTATTCTTGTACATTTGACTTACAGCCAGGTCATCATCCCAACACAGGACTGATCCTATGCCTGCACCTCTTCCTGTTGCTGCCATGAAACCAGCAAAGGCAACTATGAAGCCAGCCATGGCTACCATGAAAGTAGCGCCTGCAACGATGCATGCAGCCATGCCTTCAGCTGCACCAGCAGCAGGGACAATCAATAACAATACCAACCCCACTGCAAATCCAGCCATAATAGTTGTAGATCATACCACTTCATCGAAATGTCTCTGCTCAAGCGGGTCATCCTGGCCATCATACGGGGGCACTAGTTACAGCAGCAGTAACAACGACATAGTCTTCCTCTCCAAAGACATAGGCTCCGTGGATGTACCAACCATGTACAGTAGCATGATGACGTGCGCTTCAAGCTCTAATGTAACTGGTGCTGTAGCTGAAACTGGTGCCGAATCCGTTGGCGAAGCAACTCCATTGGAGTCATCTGCGTGGAGTTGTGACATGTCATCACCAGCTACTATGGTGGACTGGTCTGTCTACGCAGAAGATTCATCATCGAGTGAAGGCACTTCCTCATGCTCATCATCCGAAGACAGTAGCCTCTACAGGCGTGATCATGCATCCTCCCCCTCAAGAAGCGACGAATCCGGTAGTGACCCCAGCTCCTATGATGCCTCATCCGACGACAGTTCCTCATACGATTCGAGTAGTTCTGACAGCTCATCATACGATTCGAGTAGTTCTGACAGCTCATCATACGAATCCAGCGGCTCTTGTGATGGAACGAGCTATGGCTATGCCAAGAAGTATACCCCAACAGACCTTGGTGTTGTCAAGATTCTTGCTACCAATACTTGTATGAGAAAGGTAGGGTTCAGAAGCATCTACTTTTAAGAACGTGAGAAGGTACTGCCAGTTTAGAGGCCGGTCACTAATTCCATTTCAGGAAACGTAGGTCTGGCAAGCCAAGGGTCAAATCGTCACTACCGCAGTTGTCCAAGTTTTCCTTGGTAGGCAAACGACGGCTATCGTTATTGTAAGTGAAGCCAGTTTATTCAACAATACCAGTCTGGTAATGAAGCGGTCGTATAAACAATAGGCTCAAACTGCCTTGACTCTCAAAAGTGGGAAAATCCAAACTCGGATAGCTCAAATTCTCATCAAAACCACTGTCTTGACAACATTCCAAACGAAATGGGCCCAAGAACCAGCTTGGACTGGAATGGAGTCTTCCGAAATTTCCAAACAGGAATCATCGTACAATTCCGCAGATTCGGAATCTTCATCATATGATTCTTCAGCTCCAGACTCTTCGTACAAATCCGCAGATTCGGAATCTTCATCATATGATTCTTCAGCTCCAGACTCTTCGTACAAATCCGCAGATTCGGAATCTTCATCATATGACTCTTCAGCTCCAGACCCTTCGTACAATTCCGCAGATTCGGAATCTTCATCATATGACTCTTCAGCTCCAGACTCTTCGTACAAACCCGCAGACTCGGCATCTTCATCTGACTCGTAGTCCGAATGGGCTTTAGTTATAAACAGATTCGAGGCAATGCGCTTGGACTATTTTGACGCAGAGCTTTCATCTCTTCTGTCTATGATTCTCTCTACCCTTGTCCTGATTTATCTTGCGTGAAGTAGTAAATTATAGTAGTACGAGTCAATTCATAATACAGCTTACTCATCTTTCTCTTTAAGACGTCGCTAAATCGGTATGTTCCTTCCCGTACTACGCTCTCAATTTTGGTCTGAAATTAGCTAGATTAAAGAAGCTGCTTTGAGAACTGGGAGTTGATGGGTTCTGGGTCCATTTCGTTCAATGGCGCTGTCGGGTCTATCAAGAGTTTTCAGGATGTAATGAATTTGTTTGGCCAAGGAGTGGAGATGAAACAAGTTGTCACGGACGTGAAAAGTGGAGCAACATGGCTGAAAAACGCAATGGCTGGGATAGTGATGAGCATTGTATTCAAGCTGTGACCTGCGATCCTCGGGAGTGGAAGGCAAGGACGGTGCGGACTTCTGCGTGCTGGAATCG
>QEAN01000052.1:49428-74148 GCA_006535955.1 Synchytrium endobioticum | reverse complement strand
CGGGGCCAACGACAAAACTGGACCCCGCTCCTCAGCGAATGAACATTCCTTTACTTTAGTAACTATCTATAGTGTAACGAATCTACGCGAGATTGTTACGTAATACGCCTACCGCGAGAGCATTGTTGTGCAAGCTGTGAGGGTCACTGTTGTACAACACATGACACACAGACTTGACAACAATCAAGGGTAGACAACAACAAGTCGAGGGTGGAACTACACTTGAGCAAGTAGTTAGATACTATGTGAGTATCTGGTGGGACTGTGGCTCCATATCGCATTGAGGCGGTATGTCTAAAACAACAACACATTGAGGTGTTGTTACAGACAATGAGTTTTTCATTTTTATTTCTTAATTCACTCTCTCTAACAATTCCCGACCCACCCGCAATTCTATCCTAAACCTACTCTTCCACAACCAAACACCAGAACAAAACTCGAGGCTATTTGATCAACGAACGGAAAAAGGACTAACAAGTGATGCAATTGATTCAACGGCCCTGCCCGCAACTGAGTTCAACCTGACTACCTGACTAAAAGTGACAATAAGGGGAGTATAATAGTATGATAGAGTATGTATAATGGATTTTGATTTGCAGCATAAATGGTATATGTCGCCTTATCTAAACTATGACTTTTTAACCCTAATATTACTAGTACATTATTCTAGTTACCTCCTCCACTACCAAATCTATATAGTACCACTCCTATGGATACACCGAGTACCAAGATCAAGATATCGTAATAAAGACGGTCTCTAAATGTGGGTAGATATTAGAGAGTTCTGCAATGCGTCCTCGTAGTAACCAGCTTTCAAGGGCCATAACACGCAACAATGAACCACAGTATTTACTTTGATTGATGATAAGGGGTTTGCTAGATAGCTTACTTGTTGCTTCGTTGCAAAGGGGGAGCAAGCGCGGATGCTCCTGCAGTTTCTCTACCACCACGAGACAAACTGGGCGAAGTAGCTTTTGGAGGAGCACCAAATCCGATTGGATTTACTTGTGGTGCTGAAGAGGATAATGACGGAGCTTGTTGCTGCTGTGGTTTTTGTTGCGCTGCTGCTTGAGATATTGGTGTCATTGCAAGACTAGAAGCAATTGCACCGCCAGCACTTGGAGGTCGTTGGGATTTCGTTGTGCCACCAGCAGATAGAGGAGATTGTAAAGCTCTTTGCAATTCAGCATTATCTTCGTCTGTATCAATAGTTAATTTGGCCATTTTGGCACCGTCGGTCAGTCTCTTTTGTCGACGAGTAAATTCACGAGAATCCCAATCCACTCTGTACGATCCAAAGTCAGGCGGAGCTTGAGGTTCCTGTGCTGTTGTCAAGGATGATGGCAAAGGTTGTTCGGATTGTGGTGGCAGCGCAGGTGCTAGCATGTTGTATGGGTAGCTGGCGGACTTGAAATTCCAACCAGAAAAGCGACCACGTAATGTTCCTACTTGATTCAGAATTCTACCAATATGATGGGAGTCAAAAATTGACCACCATTTCTGGACGATTTCTAATGTTTGCGGTATCGTGGGCCCTATTGCGATTATGGGGTAACCTGTCAACATGCACCAAACACTACCAAATCCACGGATAACGACTTCTTGTGGTAAACCCTAAGCGACTTGCCTCTTGGTACAACAGACCCATCGGTAAATCGATCATACATCCATGGTTTGACTTCACCAATGAAGTGGACAATGGCAATGTCGGCACGGTAATGTACGAAAGCTGGCAAATATGAGTATATAGCTGTGGGTGTTACGTTATAGATGAAGGGAATTCTAGCGGACGGTGGTGGAACAGGGTGACTTGGTGGTACAGGACCTCCAGTCCAGTTTGAAAAGAAACTGTTGAGTAAACCTTGGTCCCCACCTACAATATTTATTTTATGTTAGCTTCTCGGGTAACCTGATTAGATCTCGTTTGCTCGGACAGAGATGATGACGATAGGCCTAAAATTGCTGTTACCATAATAACCAACCTCAAAGAGTCTCAATAGCCATATGAATACATTCCTCGGCAATGTTGTGTCATCATGGCACGCCTTCTCCATCATCAAACGTCTAATGTCCCTTCGTCAACTCACCATCAAATGATCCATGTGCTTCTGCATGCTGTTGGAGAGCCAAATGTACATCTGTACTTGGCTTCAGCACAAAAACACCGGAATTGAAGCAATCCGGCCAACCCTATTGTTAGTGATAACAGCCATTTAGTGATTCCCAATCTCAGCACGTGAGGACGAGGCGTAATCGACATTCTGAGATCGTATGTAATGAGTGGTGATGGATTCTGTACTGAAAGTATCTTCCATCGCTTCCAGACCCCAAATCATTGGTCGTAGTATATGACCACCCACTACATAATGTCATACTACCAAACTAAAAAAGTCATATTTACTTGATCTGGTGCAGCGGAAAAAGCTATATCTCCAGATAAAGTATCGAATAATTCGTCGACATTCCTCAAGGGCATCGCATCAGCATCCATGAACACCACGCGTTCATAAGGTAATACGGATGGATTCCATAGATGTATCTTGGTAAAAGTAACATCCAATTCAGGTCTACCTAACAATCCCAATCTTTCTGGATCTCCTGAACGTAGTACCGGTACTAGAGCTACGTGGTCGAATGTCTGTTGTCTAATGTCCAGCAGTACTTGTGCAGTTATCGTTCATATCACAAAAGAAAGAGAGAATCCTTAAAAATAACTTACAGTATTGGAATGATATTGGCTGACACTGTCTCGGGAGTGACTACGCATGTCACTTGGTGGGGAGTCCCAGTTTCCTTCAGAGCATGACCCAATATTAGTGCACCAGGTAGATAACCATCGGATGTCAATAGAGTAGCGTAGGCATACGGCATCTTTAGACTTCAGACTTAATGTTGATATAGCAATGATGATTCTCTTTCAAACGAAACTGAAATGTGGATTCAACTCTCGTGCTACTTGGCTAAGGTTTGCCGATGAGTTTGCGACTGTTTTGCGTGCTCCGTATGTATGAGTGAACGACAGCTAATATATAATTCTCTGCTGGCCTCGAGACAAACAGATGATGTACTGAGTGTCGTGTCAGTATGGTTTAAATCTGAAAACCTGCGCTGTCAAAAAATGTATGTAAGATAAAATGTTGATTGACGCGTCCGACGGGTAATCCTGTTATTCATTACTTGAATATGACCGGTATTATCCCGTGACTCGTCTCACGTCTGAAGTCTTACCAAGGTCGCGAAGTGCTTTGGCTGGCGGAGGCGCACCCCATGCATAAAATCCATGGGATCACCGGCGCTGTTACGGATTCCAGGATACTTTTAACTTGAGGCTGTAAAGCCATATACGGCACTTGCAGCATTAGGACGCGCATACCTGCATTTATGTTAACATCGAGACGTGACATTTATTTTGCATATGTATTTACACATTTTTACAATAATAGATGCCTCAAATTTACACAATCATTTGGCATATTCTTGGCGAGCCCTACAGCAATACAGCGAGTCAGTCCAGTGACCAGCATTAATCGGAGACCAAACATTAGTCAGGGCTAAACCACCTACCAGCGAGCCGCTTCCACCGTATTTTTTAAAGCACCTTCAACTTCCTTCCATTGACGTGTCTTAAGACCACAGTCAGGATTGACCCACAAGATATTGGGACCAATGTACTGAACCATGGATTTGATGTGTTGACGGATTTCATCAACAGATGGAATGCGGGCTACATTTCTTAAATCGTCATCACCGAGTGAAGGTCACTTGCTGTCATGCTTACGTGAGTGAATGTCGAAGACACCAGGACCAATGAAATTGGTATACGACTGCTCCTTGAAAACCTTAAGAAGCTTCATACTGGATTTGGAAGCTTCAATAGAGATCACATCAGCGTCCAAATCTATCAAGGATCGTCATGTATCAAATAAGAGAATACGGCGCAAATATCTTCGTCACATTCACCTTTGATGGATTGGAAGATATCATTGAAGCTGCGGAAAAGTATTGAAGGTTAGATTCGCGTTGTGCTGGTGTACCATATTGCTTACTCAGAGTAGCAAAACTAAGTAAATTTCTATCTGTCAGTCAAGTACACGTTGAGATTCCATCCATACACGATTTCAGGCTTACATGTGAGTGCACTTGAGTAACATCCTTAACACACGAGGTAGCAAGACGAAATGAGTCAACAGCCCAGCGCAAGTATGTGTCCCAGTCTACTCGTCGAAGAGGAAGCTAATCAAAAGGTACGAGGTTGACACACGCGCAGCTCTGAGGCTTTCACTATGAAGTATTTAGAAGAAACTTACACCTTCACGAATAGCCGGTTCGTCAACCTGAATCACTTTGATGCCAGCTTCTTCCAAGTCAGTGACTTCGTCACGAAGTGCCAAAGCAATTTGTTTGGCTTGAAGTTCGCGAGAGATATCAATACGGGGGAAACTCCACATGAGAATCCTACGATGTAATGTATGACTAGCTGTGCTATAAGTATATGGGTGACACTCACGTGATTGGGCCTGTCAACATTCCCTTCATAGGCTTCTTGGTCAGGCTTTGAGCATGCATGATCCAGTCAACAGTCATTGGCTTAAGTCTGTCTACGTCACTGACTACAATGGGTGGTCGGACGCACCGAGTACCATAGGATTGGACCCAACCGTTATCGGTAAAGACGAAGCCCTTCATTTGTTCCCCGAAATATTGTACCATGTCGTTTCTGTGATGATTGAGTCGTATGGGGAATTGGTAATTGGCGACATCTATTCCGCTCAGACAGAAATGGCCAACATACCTCTCAGGCTCACCATGAACGAGGACGTCCAGGCCAATCTCTTCTTGAAATCGTACCACATGCTCAATTTCAGCCTTCATAGCCTTCTCATATCCAGCCGCGTCCAGTGTACCCTTTCCAAATTGGGCTCGAGCGACTCTGATCTCTTTGGTTTGCTAATTGGATTGTGTCAAGGGCCTAATTCCTTCAAGGCTGATAACCAGTAACTTACAGGAAAGGAACCAATGGTAGTGGTAGGGAACATTGGCAATTTGAATTCAGCCTCTTGCACCTTGGCGCGCTGTGAGAAACAGTTCTTTCTTTTAAGCATGTCTGGAGTGATGCCGGCGAGTCGCTGTCGGACACCAGGATCAGATTGTCGTTCAAACTCACGGCGTTCCTGAATGCTTGCGGAATTCTCCTTGAGTTTATGTTCATCTCGCTTAGCTAATGCTACCAATTCATGAACCTTTTCAGTGGCGAAGGCAAACCAGCTCTTCTGCTGATCGGTAAAGTGCTTCTCGTCAGCTAAGGTAATGGGTGTATGGAGAAGGGACGATGACGTGGCGACTTGGACACGGTTTAGCGAACCGAGAGCTTTTGAAGCTTCGTCGACTAGTTGGATGGCTTTACCCAAATCAGATTTCCAGATATTACGACCAGAGATGACTCCCAATGATAAAACGATGTTATCATTCTTTTTCAAAGCCGCCAGAGTTGGTTGGAGATGATCAGTACCTGCTCGTTCTGACAGATCAATGTGCACACCTCCAAGCTGAGGAATATTGGGAATAACTTCAAGTGATGTGGTTCCTAGTCTACCGAAGTAGGTAGTCAACATAATCTTGGGAGCACTCTCCGCCAATTTAGTGTAAACGCTTGACAATTTTTGGGCCAAAGAGTCGCCACGGTCAAGAACCAAGATGGGTTCGTCCATTTGGACCCATTCAACGCCAGCATCCTTCAGTTCTTTCAAAGCTTGTTGGTAAGCAGATACTAGCTTATCAAGCTTGTCGAGTGGATCAAACCCTGGTGAGTCAGCGCCAGGTTTCGAGATGGCAAGAAAAGTGATGGGACCGACTAAAACTGGGCGAGTCCTGATACCAAGACTTTGAGCTTCTTTATACTCTTCCAGTGATTTATTGGCGATAAGCTTGAAGTCGGTTTTTGGAGAGATTTCTGGTACAATGTAGTGGTAGTTGGTATCGAACCTAGTTATGATGTCCGGGATGGTTAAGCACTCGGAAATCGACGCGGAAATATGAATTAATGGCGTAATAATGATATCCAAAATTGACACTTGCTGATCCAATAGTGAATGACGTGTTGATCACATGCATAAGCATCAAACGTACCATTTCTTCATTTCCATACTAGCAAGATCAACGCCCTTTGATGGATCTTGATGACCACGTCCCATAGCTATTGTATACGGAAGTATTGGCTGCAAGCGACCGAAATATCCAAGAGCATTAGACATACCAAAGTATTTGTCAAGTGGACTCAATGAAGTCTCCCGATACCGTTCAGGAGTAGCATTGAACATGACCAATGTGTCGAGGACGTGATCATATAGAGTGAAATCAGCCGATGGAATGCCTTCGACACCAGCTTGCTGAAGTAGACGCCAGTTCCCAGTTTTGACATTGGCAGCTACGGCTCGTAATTCTTGCTCTGATAGTTTGCCGGCCCAGTATGATTCAATGGCCTTCTTCAGTTCACGCTGAGCACCTATCCATAATTGTTGATATGAGAGGCGCTGTCATGTGCAACTTGGGACCTCACGTGTCTAAAGGAACGACAAACTTACCGATACGAGGAAATCCTAATACAGCACTGGGTACAGTCATTGTGAGATGTAGTGGTAATTCACTGTTTCTGTTTGGTTGATGCTTTTTTGAAGGTTGATCTTGTAGTTGCGTTTTCGATGTTTTGTTGGGTTTGATGGAGGGAGCAAGCTCGGTCCTTAAGTGCTTGACAATCGCGCGTAGGGGGACCCGGCGTGCAACGTAAGTACAGGAGGGTACCACCATTAGCTGGCTACATATGGTGAGGACCCGGGGGAATTGAGCCCAACAACGCATGACTTCGACGGGTTTCGTTGTAGCGAAAGCGATGCCGATGGCCGATGGGAGGACGCCCGCATAGAGCCAGCCATAATCCCCTGCACATTTCATATAAAGGCGCCGGATCAGGCATCAATGTTACTAGCGATCTTCTAACCTGAACCAAAGCGACACAACACGTTATGCAAGTGTTCTATGAGTGCCTGTTGTTTGCCAACCCAAGTCTTTAGTCATTGCATGGAGGTCCTATTACCTGGATAATGTGGGCGATCACGTGAATATACCTGGATATATGTAGATGCGCGGAAGTCCCCAAGGTGTTCAAACCGCGCCCCTTAATGTGAATCACCTCACTTAGATTTTAACATTTATTGCGATTGGAAATCCGGCATTTGCTTCAAAGATGTTGAGCAAGAGAGCACTTATTTTTGTGGTCTTTCCACTGCTAGCATCTCTATACATAGCCGAGGCCTCGGATCCGGTTGTGACGAAAAAAGTGTACTTTGAAGTTGAGCAAGGTGGCAGAAAGCTTGGAAGAGTCGTCATTGGTTTGTATGGAGATGTGGTCCCTAAAACTGCTGAGAACTTTAGAGCTTTGGCAACTGGCGAGGTAAGACTTTGCGACTGCCCTCTCAAGGGTTGAAATTGCGTTGAGATTTGACATTAGCAACGCCTACTTCTTACCAGCATCATTCTCAAACCTCTAATAGAAAGGATTTGGCTACAAGGTATATTATCATTGGCTTCAAATGTCCGAATGTGACTGGAATAACTCGGTAACAACACTTCCAGGGCTCTAAATTTCACCGAGTGATCAAGGTATGAAATCATGTTCGTTTCAGTCGATTAGTTACTAGCAGCAATCCGTCATTTAGAACTTCATGATTCAAGGAGGTGACTTCGATCGAGGTAAGTAGATAACGTCACTAACGTATGACAACTTTGGGGATGCTAAGATGTCAATCGTTGCAGGTGATGGGACTGGTGGGAAAAGTATCTATGGTCAACGATTCGAGGATGAGAACTTCAAATTAAAGCATACTGGACCGGGGTATGAGCCTATTTTTCGATGATGGATGAATATGCCTAAGAGCAATCAGCCTACACGTCGTTTAGGATACTCTCCATGGCCAATGCTGGTAAAGATACCAATGGATCACAGTTCTTCATAACCACTGTCACCACGAGTTGGTTGGATGATCGTCATGTCGTCTTTGGCAGAGTCCTGGAAGGTGCAAAGTTTGTCGGGAACTCCACAATCATTAGCGTCTCACACAATCCACTCTAGGAATGGACGTGGTAACCGCGATCGAGAATACTGCAACTGGTTCTAATGTACGCGCTGCATTTGTTGACATAAAGACATAAAAATTGAATTCATTCACTAATTCAACAGGACAAACCTAAAGAGAATGTCATCATCGTCGACTCTGGTGAATTAAAAAATACTGATGCATAGTTACATAATTACATGTACCTAGACTGGAAGTATTTCATGTTATGGGGAATGGGAGGCAAATATCGTTGAATGACACCTGGTGGGATTGAATCGCTGAATTTGGCTTGCACATCCTTGTGAACAGACACTATGACCTTGTAAAATTATTCTGGTTCGCAACCCTGAATATGGCCGTTTTCAAGCAACATACGAGACCTTGCATTAACTGACCAATGCATAGTCTTTACCTACCAACGCCTCGTTTTGGTCATTATCCTAATGTGCTCGCTCGGTTGACACTGCTGGTAACGTATACCGGAACCTTGATACAATTTCTAGAAATACAACGAATTAGTATAAATCGAACTAAACATCATTCACTAATCATTGCAGCTCACCCCAGGTCTCCGAAAAATAAGGTTGTTTGAGACTAGAAAAATCATGCATAGAGTACTCACTGGTATGTGTGGAACCACACGACGCAAAGCTCATCAGCTTGCAGATAATAAGACAACCTTTCACAATTAATGCATGTTAGACACCCTACAGTCGGGGGGAGCTGCGAAGGGCCACGTACCTGACTACCATTCATCGGGAGGGACGGCAGTCGAAGCAGCATGCAACCATGGAGGAAGCATGCACTCATGCACAATACCGCGCGTCAGAGTTGGCATTCATGTGCGGCCTACTATTCCTATCCCGGTTGCGGCTCAACGAAACCAGGCAATACCTGTGATTACACCGAGGTACATTCTCGGTGACGTCAAGGAGGCGAACCTGCGGACCGTAAATCGGCAGACTATCCGCTGACCAAAAGGACGGCCATAAGGAAAGGGATGCAAATCGAGGGTGGCACATCGAAGCGTATACCTTTCACTGACGATGAGGAAAAAGAAATCAGGAGGTGCAGGCTTGAATACGGGAATCAATGGTTGTACCACATTCGTTTGGCCGACAGGACCAGAGCACAGGTTATTCAAGCTGTTTAACAAGGTACGGCTTCTATGGGGCCTCTGTACTTGAATTCCGTTGACGGCTCCTCGGCTTTCAGGCCAGTGCAATGAGTAGGCGTGACAAGGATACACACCATGTACTTGTCGCTCACCTCTATGTGTTAGCGCGATGTCGCTCCACGTCTACGAGATTTCTCGATTGCGCATGCTACCAAGGCTTTGCAGAAACAGCCATCTTATCCAGTCGATATCCGGCGATGATGTCATCAGCGCTGTGTTTCTTTGTTTACTCACACTCCTGGACACTTCATTATACTCCATGGGTAGGTGGCATGAATGTATAGAGATAACTTTGTATCTCAACTCCATGGAGACGTATACACGATCAGGACAAATAGTGAGATGGTGATTTGATAATCTACGTAAAGTAAATGTAGATGCAAAGTGCTATGATACTAATGTGCAGAGTAATACATGATGTTAATATACAAAAATGGTCGTATACAGCCTCAAGGCGTACTGCCATACCCCGCCCGACAAACTGATTGGAAAGAAGGAAGGTTAGCAAACGCACCCAGTCACGCAACAAGTCAATCAAGAGAAACTGACCATTTCCGGAGAGATTGGATAATGAGCTGCTCCGTGCTGACCACCACGCCGGTACCTGTCTTGACTCCGCGCCACGATAGTTCCTACTACCTATATCGCTTGATACAAACTTTGAAAGTTCGACAATTTGCGATAGCCGCAGTTTCATATCAATAGCCAGCTGACAGCTCGGTATTAGCAGGCAGCTAGCCAGGAGCTACCACATTCCCATACGTATAGATAGGCACCTCTTGGTGGTTAACGTTTTCTTTTTGGAGTGGGTTTGTCAACGTCGTCGAGTCACAGTCGAAAGAATCCATCCAGAGTAGAAATAGCAGTAGGAACCCTTTAACTGTCCATCATATATTCAGTATTTCAGCAATCAGTTACCATTTACTTGGGGATTCGTCATACGCCGTGCTTAATTGCGAAACTTGACAGGAAAACAATCAATCCCTGATCCGTTCATATACATCACCATCTGTAGTCGTATTCATAGGCCACGCAAGCCTCGAAATCACCACGATCAAGCTGGATTCCAACTATTCATCCGTCCCAGGGCAGTCATTCTCACAACCCACCTATTAAGTCCCTCGTCAAGCCGATATTCGAGTTATGGAGAAAGGTGGAGAGACTGGAGATCTTCGTCAACCTCATCGTGCTTTGAATGGTGCTAGAATGAGTAGGAGGTTGGGTGAAAGGAGTTCTCAACAACAGCAACAACCCTCGAGATTGGCAGGTCCAGCTGTGTTAAGCTCGTCAACGTTGGGACAGTTCATGCCTAGTGTACCAGCATCAATCTCAGCATTTCATTTGGTGAAAACAGCTACAGCGAAACCTATGCTGGAAGGCAATCCCTCCAACGGTGTGTAAACTTCGTTATCGATTTATCGATGTAGTACAAATTTCATTCTGGACGTAGGTCATGATATTACAAGCAATACCACACAGCTATTTACCAAACCATCAACAACATCCAGTTTTGATGTTTGCTTTGTAAGTTGGCTCGTTCGTGCTACGACAAGAATTAGGTCGAGCTAATCATCTGATTTCCCAATTGAACTAGCCGTCCCTGAGTGACGCAACTAGTATCACTAGTGATTCTCTACTACCGCCGCCCACGTCCAAAGCAGAATGGGCAGTTAAAGCAGCGCAACCACCACCAGCTCCTGTAGTAAAAGTAGACGAACGTGTCATAGAACGTGATAGAGAAGAGCAGGAATTAGCTAGACTACGACAACTCATTCCTAAAAGGAGTCCAATTATCAATGACAAGAAATTGATTTCGTTGCCGGCGACTCGACCAGTTCCTAGTAATGTTAGCATCAACAAAGTCAGCCGTGTAGTGTCGAAACCAATCAAAGCAGATGATACAAGGCTGATGACAGCCGTATCTTCTAAAAAGGTAGTTGCTCTTGCACCCAATCGAGGGAAGTTACGTTCAAGTCTACGTCCAATCGGGTACAGTGTTATAGAATCAAATGCAGGTGTTGGACCATGCGGCCCCCCATCACCACCACTATTGTCAAGTAGTCTATACATTCCTACACCGGGAAGAGATCGTAGCGCTACCATTTCTGGTGCATCGACGGCAGCCTCGTTTTCGTCAGCAGAGTCAGATTCAGCCACATCTGTACATGATGAGATCGATGCCAGGATTCAAGCTGATTTGGATGAGTGGGACCAGTCTGATGATTATGAGAATGTTGGAGTTACTGAGTATTCGTCACCAGCTTCATCCTTTTCATCACCATCCCCATTCGACCGCTCAGCGTCGGCATCACCTTTACCATTGGCGATGACCAGTACCAATAGCAATCACCGTACCGATGAAAATAGTCACATCACTAGCAACAACTCAGGGCGTAAAGGTATCGACAATGGTGTCGATACTCATACCACAGACAACACTCTGGTGTCGAATGAGGATGATTGGAAGGAGTTAAACCAAATGTTGCTGGCTACAACGATTGGTGAGCCAGAATTGGATGTTTCCAATCAACCGGAATCACCGAACGGTTGTGTTTCGCCGAGTTTACTTGAAACAAGCTGGGGGTCAGGAAGCGGATTGTGGAGTGAGGAAGCGCCTCTATCCTCTCAGACTTTGCATTGGGAAGAACCATCGTACAGTGGATGGACATCTTCCAATGGTAATAAGGTATCGAATAGTCATAGCGTGCTTAGTTTCCCCATCTCGTCATCCACCACAACTCCAACAGTCACTAGCCTTGCCCACAATGGCTATGCGAATCACAGTAGTCTGAAACAAAATTCAGCATCTCAGTCTATGCCATCACCAATCAATACCGCAATTGCCATGTCTTATTACACAGCTTCACCAACATTAGCAAGGCCGAGACCATCACCCCTTTCTGCATCAACCGCCGCCACTACTCCTATCTCATCATTTCCATCTCCAGTTGAT
Source organism: Synchytrium endobioticum (assembly GCA_006535955.1). Lineage (NCBI taxonomy): Eukaryota > Fungi > Chytridiomycota > Chytridiomycetes > Synchytriales > Synchytriaceae > Synchytrium > Synchytrium endobioticum. The sequence continues at coordinate 61,907 of QEAN01000052.1, read as the reverse complement.
CCATGGTATACCACGGTCAAATCGTCGAATGCCATCTTAGCATCAGTGGATACGCATAGGAACGCTCTGTGGATGAATAGTGTGTTAGGTAATTAGGTCATTGGAACTACATCATTGTTATATATGTATATCTGCGTTATAATTTGGCGATGTATAAGTTAGTTATTGTTATGGATGCCCTCGACCTGGGTCGCTCGCCTTGAAGAATTGAGAGTCGTGGTTAATCCGACTCTGTTTTGATGCCGCACTTGAACGGACGAGGGCGCGCGGCAGAGGCTAGTTCATACAGGAAGCAGTACAGTATGTTTCTGGCTGCATTGTAGTCTCTATCCCATACCTAGTTGAATTATGATTGGGCGTTCATGTCGGTTAGGACAAACGGCGCCGATGCAATGTACTTACAATTGACCATGTTGCGCAATACCTAACTGCATGAAGATGGTAATGGTGCGCTTCAAAACATCCTCCAGCACTCTTGCCGACTTACGAGACGTGGTGATAGCACTTCAAGCACAAACCAATAGATGCTGCGAATAACGCATACCTGTTGGCACGAGTGCGATTCGGCATCAGCACATGGCCACTCTACCCTTGTGCTCTGGCATACACACTGAGCTTCGGGTTTTCGTCCACCGCCGGCTTAGCCATTGTTGTGTGACTTCTTACAGACTTCGAGAAGTTGTCTCATGACTGTCCCAACCAATCAATTGTCAGTCCCGACCTGATCCTCTGTTCATGAGTTATTTCAGGTACGTTTGTTGCTTCTCAGTTAATTGACCAAAGCGCTCCGCTCATGAATTGTCCTATCCATATATTCAGATGGTCGACTCTAGATTGGCAGTTCTTCAAACCAGGTCCGGTCGACAACTCAGTTCGACGAAGCTTGTCGAATAGTTTGACCACATGAACACCATTCACAGGATTGGGTTCCATATGTGAGAGACCCCCGACACCCACACTCACGTGACATGTGTGTGGCGATGTGGCACTTAGTCTTCGATTGTATGATTTTCTACACAACAAGAATACACATCGTATCCATCCATCCATACAGCGTGCTCATTCAGCGATAGCTATATATCAACTTACGATCGTCCATATCAACCCGACTACAACACCATAGTATCCCATGCGAAAGGCACCGCAGCAAAGAAGAATGGACTGAATCAAGTTGAATAATCCTAGAAGCGTTAATCCTATGGTTTAATGATACACATAGTCAAGTGTCTTATGACAGTTAGTTGCAAGGTGCCCAATATTCGTCCGCATTCTCATCCTACAACAAACCAGGACACAAGGATCTGCATGCGTACCTAACAGCAAATCAGTAGGGAACAGGGTTCTATCACATACAGCAGTACAGGGCCCACGTTGATTCCGGGTCTCGACTACAGACACCAATGTCGACCAGGAGATGCTCCAACATGGGATGAATCACCAGCAATGCCCGCTTCAGATGCCGCATTATTGATCAAATTAGTCATTACACTCCATGGGTAGGTGTCATGAATGTATAGAGATAACTTTGCATTATAAATGTATTCCAGACCGTTCATAAAGTGGTTTGACGAGAACCAAAAATGATACACTCATTGATACGAATAGTTGAAATTAGACGAAATTGAATAAGCTGATAATGACCACAGCAATGTTGGAGAGCTGTCCAGCACCCTGGGTGGGCTTATAAAGCCAATCCAAAGTTTCACTAAATGCTCACCAGATTACTCTTCGCTTGATTTGACACTCTTACAACAATGATGGAGGAAGCCATTGTGCGAGTAACACTACCAAGCGTCGGCCGAGACAGATAAATGCGAAGAGCAGTTGAAGTCCACTAATTCGAAAAGGTATCCGGATTTTATTCAAGAGACTTATTGATCTATGAGGAAATACGAAATGTCAGTGGAAGGGTATGGGGACTGGCAAACAATCGCATCCTCACACTTACAAATACAGTAAAACATCTTCAACTGTCCATACATCCATCTGGCGTGGAAAGGGTCAAGTGGGGGCCAGTGCCAATAGACGATGCACAATATTTCAGTGGCTTACATTGATAGTAATCTGTCGTGGTGGTTATTTGCGAGGAATGGATGGATGGATGGATGGATGGGTTGGCGACGGTGTCACTGCTGCACTGTCAAAAAGTAGGGGTTGAGGACACGCTGACAGTGACGCGTGACGCGTGACGCTGCCCAGAGAACATCCTCGCGTCAAAGCATAACTATACATCAGGGCATTTCCGGCCGAAAGATACGTGTACGTTTCGACCTGTCAGAAGAATATGATATTTGCAAAGCAAAAAAATCAATTAGCGTTCCATGTCCATACGAGGCAACACACTCTTACACTGGGTCGCCCACTGTCATTCACGGGCTCGGACTTCCTATGGTCCTTCCGGTGGTCGCCACCCCCACGACCACGTACACCGCTACCGCAGACGCCGCCGTTCAAGCGCGGCATTAAAACAGAGTCGGGTTAACCACGACTCTCCATTCGTCAAGGTAAGCGACTCAGGTCGAGGGCATCCATAGCAATAACTAACTTATACAATGAATGTAACTTCCTCGGAAAGCTCTTCAACCTGTTCATATTAGACGTAATGGTCGCATTTGTCATATGGTAACAGAAACATTAGGGCTGGGAATAGGCCATAGTTCATTTTCAGTCCCATATAGCGAGATATGTTACTATATTATATAACAGATAACCAGCATTGGAACGCGAACTCGGGAACCAGCGCACCACGATGGAAAGGTGTAAACATGCCGCAACTATGCTAGTATGCATGCGCTGATTGTATTCACTCACTTTACTCAGTTGGTTACGCAACGCACAGCACACACGCTGCAGTGTGAGCGTACCTCACTTCCCGCGACGCCCACGTGCCCCATCGACCAGCATGCTTTTCCGACATAGGCGCTTTGGCTCGCCTGCACTCGAGGACATGTCGGAGAGTTGTCCAGCACTCTGGGTGTTCTTACACATAGAGCGACTCCAAAGTTTCACTACAATTCTCACCAGATTACTCTTCGCTTGATTTGACACTCTTACAACAATGATAGAGGAAGCCATTGTGCGAGTAACACTACCAAGCGTTGATGAACGCAGCGAACAACTGGTTGGAATGCGCCATTCAGAGGGTTTCAGGATTCTATTGAAAGAACTTGTGAAAAAAAAATGTTAGTAGACGGCTACGAAAAAAAGCCAACAAGCAAACCCTCACTTTTACAAATGGTTTAGCTTGGTGGGCATAAAGAGCATCCAGTTAGTAGACGGAGGAGAAGTATTCTTTACTCTTGATTGGATCGGGTTTCATCGTCTTGGCACCCTTCCTCCAGTTGGCTATTGTATATAAAATTTTAGTAGCTGCTTTGGCTGATTAAATGATCGACAGACCTGGACAAACGTCGCCTGAATGATTCGTATATATTTGATTAGCACAAGTTTTCCATGAAACCCCGCAAAAGGACAACGTAAGGTTACCATGAGAATCGGCGAATTGTAGAGCTTCCACCAAACGTAAAGTTTCATCAACGTTTCGCCCAACTGGCAAGTCCTGTTTTTGAAGAGGTGAGTATCGATACGACAGCTGCGGAAAGGACACTAGGATGAACGAAATCTTAAGACTCGCATTGATTGTAATCTGCCGCAATATTTGTTTGGGATCGATTATAAAGGTACCACGCAAAGCGATTCCAGCATCTTCTAGCAAGACACCATAATCGGCAGAAATTTTTTTGGTAATGTCAGAGACTACTGGTATCTTCATTTCTCCTAATCCACCAGACTTTCGTGGTGTGTTCATCCAAGCTAGATGTGAGTGGACGGAATCGACGGATGCACCTATGACCTATGATGGGCGATGAGGTTATAGTGTGTCAGGAAAGAAAGAATGGTAGGATGAGGTACCTCACAGCCAAGTTTCTGGAATTCAGCCAGCTTTTCGGAGTAGGCTATGATTTCTGTTGGGCACACGAAGGTGAAATCCAACGGCCAGACTATATGAAGCGTGAGGTTATTGACGGGCGGGGAATGTCTTGTTGGAAAACAATGAACGAGTCTTACAGAACAGCACCACCCATTTGCCTTTGTAATCATCCAAACAAACTTCACCTAGGATACGCAGACGGGTCAAGACCGATTCCTTCGGCTCCCATGGGTTGTCTTGGGTCGTTGAACAGGGAGCTTACCTATGGCCTTGTTGGGTAAGACCGCTGGCGCTCTGAAGTTTGGAGCCGGTTTCTAGATTCAAAAAGACTTGCTAGCATACCAAATCACCAGAACGACGCCAATTTCACTGGAGAATTGAAATGATGACATAAGCCGACCCTTTTCACTGTCAGAAGCACTGCATTCATCTGAGGCCCCGCAGCAACTCCACGTTCATCTTCCACCATGCAGCACACCAAGATGTGAAGGAAAATAGAGAGAGCTATTGATACTCAACTGTTACTGCACATGGACTCAGTCTACTTGAGGTAGCGAAGGCTCGTGATGGCGTGCTGTGAACGCGGACTGCAGTGGCTAGTCGTATAGCTCGAGGTATCAGTCTGGAGGCCATTTCCTTTTATATCTCAATTGAAATGTTGATGTTTTGATTGTCAGGATGAGCAAAACTCATCCATCCATCCATCCAGCAAGCTGCATCCAGCACATAAGAAAATAGTGAGCGTCTCGCGCCGAAGTACACTCATTCACCAGACGCGCTGCCAGCTCCTACATTGGTGAGTTTTCCGACGTGCTGACTCACATGTCCACTGTCGACAGACTTCGTGTGTCTTTTATGTGCATTTTGGCGCAGAAAGATCGGCCCTTTACGAAGGATGGATCTGACGCTGCAGTTTTTTAATATACTGGCCTCTCGTGAAGCTATAGTCTCTAAGTCATCGAGAATAGCAGAGGCATTCTCACCAGATCATAACCTTCGGTCAAACGTACGAGCAAGCACCCTCTTCAAGCGGCCTCGGAGATCGTCATCAGTCAAAAATGACTTTGATAGCAGTGCTATGGCCATCGTCAGTATATCCCCTCTTTTGGTTGCGATCTCATTACTTGAAAGCTCACAACATCACATATCCCGACCGATTTGCAGTTGACCGATATTTCGTATCTACGTGACTTTTTGCTGAGCGCACGACGTGCATACCTGAATCTACCGCGAGCTCGTGTCCTAGAAAACGAAGTCGAGGAAGATGGCATGGGTCGGGCAAATGGGACGACTCATACACGAAAGTCACCATTTCCACGACAGATACCCGCTCATATGAACGATCGAGAACGGGATGAACTTGAAACTGTGTCTCATACCTTTGTGTCGGCTTGTCTCAAGAAGATAGACGGCTTACAGGCACAAGCAAGTAAGCATGGATTTAGACGATCGCGTCGGCAGTGCTGTTGACGCACAGTGTATAGATGCACTCAATTCGAAAGATCGAGGTTTGATATCGGGTGCTTATTTGGTCGCCCTTGGGGTCAAAGAGCACAGAGATTCTATAATATGGCTGCTGCAACATCAACTGGCAGAGACATCGAGTATTCTAAAGACCATGCAAGAAAAGAGAGTGCAGACAGCTATCCAGAAACGAGAAGGGTAACAACTCGTTGGCTTTTTGGTTGTAATTGTAAAAATGAGGCCGGTACTGACTTTGTCGCGTAGGTTCAGATTCCATCACGATCTGAGAAGCCCAGAAACTATGGCATCGAAATTCTCACCGCAGCTACCACCGTCATTTGCGGCAAGCGGTCCAAATGCATTTGCCTTCTCTATATCATCAGTCACGTCAGCAGCCGTGTCATCGCTGTCATCAGCTGCTGCAAAGATACAAAAGGGTACTACCCCAAGCACATCGAGCGATGCCCTAGATTATAAACCGCCCGATGTAATCGAGTCATTAACCGACGACCAGCTGCAAGTTTTACAAAAAGAGAATGAACATGTGCTTGCTGAATTGGAAGGTGCAACTGATCATGTCAGGTATATACGTACACTAGTGTGCCTAGGCTTAACACAAACCAACCCAAACATTACCTCTGTACTAGATTGGCAGCAAAATCACTACGAGAAATATCTGAATTACAGAACCTGTTAGGCCGACATCTAGTAGCGCAGGCCGAAACAATAAATACGATACACACAGAAGCTGAGCAAGCCACGCAAGATATGCGTGATGCTACGAAAGTTTTAACGTCGGCAAAACGGACCATGGGTGAAGCGCGACTTTGGGTCATAGTGTTTCTGCTAGTTGCATCCGCATGCTTGTTGTTCCTGGATTGGTGGTATTCATAGTTGTGTGTACAATAATATATGCAAAGAGAAACTGTGGACAGTTTACAGTACTGTAGGTACGTGGCCGCACTATTATACCATTGCGCCATCTCTTGGAAGGGAGCGGCTACGTGATGCGAGAAGAGCAACACCAGCCGACTTGTTTCACTAGTTTGGAACAAGGACTAGTGTTTTAAGCGGATAGCGCCTTTTGTTTCTTCCATTTGTCCACTGCTATCGATCCTGCACCAACAGCCATCGAACCGTTTGCCAGACCATATCCTGTACTATTCCCACGAAGGTATGTGCAGGAGTCAGTAGACGGATTAGCACTTCTTACTTGCCGAAACACACAAGTGTTTTGACTGCCATTCGCGCACGAAACAGAAAACCACGCGTGTCATCGATTCAAAGTTTTTCTTCATGAATGTATTTTTACCTTTACGTGTCTTTTGTACGGACAGCAGTTTTACTACAAATTGGGTTGACCGATAAAGAACCATTTGTCAACTAAGTTTGTGAATCACAGAGGATTAACTTGAGTATGAGTTCGAAATCCAAAGGTATTGAAGGAAACTCACTTGATGGGTCGATCGAAGCCGGTGGTTGGCGAGAATCCTACGAGGGATTCAATCTGTTAGTTTGCCCTTCTCACAGGTAGGGTAATGTACTTACGACTGGGACCCCTTTGTAGACTGCGTCATCCTTCGAGACTTTGTACGGGGAGTCATCAACATTCGAATTAGATCTGCAGGTTGCGCGTTACATCGAAGACTTGGAAAAGATTTGACACGGAACAAAGCCAACACAATAAACGCACGATCGCCTACACTTTGATATCGTATTCATCCGTCTTGAAAGGAATCTTTCCACTAATCAGCTTTTCCCAAGCCTCGTGGCATTCTTGGACAATTTGATTTGCGTATTTTGCATTTTTGGCTTCACCATTGAATGCAAAGGTGTTTTCCGGCTTTCCATCTGGAATTTTGTAGTATTTGAACCATTCATTGCTTCCTCGTAGAAGACCTGGCAAATGCTTCTCGACATCCTCGATATCTAGTGCAACGTGTGAACGAATACGACATGTGATTGGAAAACAAAGAACAGCGAAACAATGGCATAGTATCAAATGTTCCCTCACAATACCCACCATTCAACTTAGAGGCTAACGGATCGTTGATATCAATGACAATCACCTTCCAGTCAGTTTCGCCTTCATCCAACAGTGCCATGGTACCCAACACCTTGACTTGCTTGACTTGGCCAACGTACCCGACATGCTCCCCTATCTCACAAACATCCAACGGATCATTGTCACCCTTGGCTTTCGTATCTGGATGTGAGTGAGTTGGATCTTCCCAGGTCTGATTTAGAGGTCGTATGAGAATTTGTTCAAATATCTCGATTGTTCTAAGCGGTCAGCTTTCGGGTTGAGTATATACCTGTGGGAATGCACCGTACTGAAGTAGACGATGACGTGTCAGGTGGTTGACGGCAAAGGCCACAAGGAACCTTGACTTACATTCCACATATATCCCTTCCAGGGAAAGAAATTTCTCACAAACCTCAGATTCCCCTTCTTGGTATCTTGTTTTATGGGGTTGAAATCCTCGGATTTCGAGATCTATAAATTCCTTGACGCTAATGAATTGTAACGAACATGCACAATGACATGGCATTCACGTCTGTGATGCTGGCAGTGTCTCCTTGGACTTGCTGGTGCAACAAAAAGTACGTAGTGGTCCACTGAAGGGACCATCAGAAGACGTACCTCCAGCTTTGCATTTGTCCATCTAGGTACTTCTACGACGAAATTCAAGACCGTTTTCTCTGGATTGGCATATAGTGGGATATCATGGAAGGGAGAGACAACGTCGCCGGACTTGTTTTCTAATGAGGAATGTTGTAGTCTGCCTTCCTGACAAGCCGTCATTGAAATTTGCGAGCATCATAGACTGCCAGCATCAACTCCTCTCTCCCCCATTAGCTCGCTCTCACATGTAGAATGCACAAGCTCTTCAGATGGATGAGCAATCGGACGACGTATGGTCCAAACGTACCGAGGAAGACCCTATATTCGAGCGTGTTTGGAGCTCCGACAGTCCTAGTCGAGTACCTTGATGCCATGCTTCCTATGCAACTAGCTGACTGCAGCACTGTGCGTGCTTGTAAGAGGGAGCTGAATAGCAAGGGCATCAAAATGGCAAACCACGCGATGGGATTGCCTATCGTGAAGAGTGTGGTGGCTCGTGTGAATTGACGTGATGGCGACAGAGCCGGGACGGACGACAGCGTACGTGTTGCTATACCTATACGTAGGCGGCTGCCCGCGCCCCGCGCCCCCTGACCCACGCAGCCCAGCACTATACTTACTGTGTGTCATTTTGGCCCTGTGAGAGCCCCGCAGCCCCCGCGTGCTTATGTCGGCACGCCACGTCCGTGTTGGTTCATATATTTTGTGACACACACAGATACGCGACAGCTGAATACACATCCATCGCACCGCGAGCACATCTATCCGCTACCTCTGTTGGTTTGCTCTATGAGCTGGATAGGTTGGTACCCTCCTTGTATTTGATCTCTGATCGAGTTATTTATATTTTTACCATACATCGAATCAAACGAGAAGTTGAGTGAGGGTTGCTCAGCAAAGCTGACCTCTGCATCTCAACAACCTCTACGCCAATCGTCCTAACAACAACTACAACAGCCATTACAAGAGTGAATACCGAGTAATCCAAGGCTATCCTGTCTAGATCATGTCGTTTATATTATTGCCCGCAGGCTTATGTCGGCACGCCACATCCTTTGTACAGACACACGAGGGCTGAATACACATCCATCGCATCGCGAGAACAAAATACCTCTGCGCCAGTCACCCCAACAACTACTCCAACAGCCATTACAGGCCCGACTGGGGTGGAGCGGCCTTGTGTCGCGTGTGACCAACCAAGCTGTTGCCATTAGTCATAAGCGTCATAAGCGATTGCCTCCACACCAGGAAATGGAAGGCGGTCATGCAGTCGGCGCCACCACAAATATAAGACCAGCCTTGTTAGAACACGCCAAAAAAGAACTGATCGATGTCTTGGATTCTGTAAGGATGTGGATTTGTGGATGAATATTATGGACCAAAATAACATGCCTGACTCGCTAACCTCGTTGCAAAGGTTCGTGGGCGGAAGGCGCTAGTACTGGATCCAAGTCTCAGTGGGCCATTGTCCCTGGTGGCGGAATTCTCCCTATTGACTGTATGTGCGATCAATCACCATAATCAACGTGTTTTGGCGAAAGAGCTTGTCACAACGTGCATCGTCAATATAGGAACATGGAGTCGACAAGATCTATCATCTACAACCAGGTCGTGTGGACACAGAAGCAAGATCGATCATCTACATATGCAGGCCACGTATAGCAAGCATGAAACACATTGCCGGTATCTTCACACCTTCGTATTGTATTGTATCGTATCTGTACTCATTGGAATCTAACCTGAGATATCCAACTCAGAGCATATCAGAACCCACAACAAGAGCAACATCAAAATCGAATATTCCGTATTCCTGGTTCCCAGAAGAACCCTGATCTGTGAACGAGTCTTGGAAGATGAAGGAGTTTATGGGGATGTTACTCTGGGTGAATATCATCTGGATATAATACCCTTGGATGAGGATCTGCTCTCCTTGGAATTGGAAAATTCTTTCAGAGAGTTGTATCTTGTAAGTGTCCATGACGTGGCAATGCAGTAATCACCCCGAATGTCACGCCCTTGTGTCAATAGGATGGAGATCCATCGTGTATATACTACACAGCCAAGGCCATAATGAAGCTTCAAACTGCTTTGGGTGTCATACCAAAGATTGTGGGAAAGGGTCCGCACGCCAAGGTACCATCACAACAGGTTTACGACGGCTCACTACGTCGCCTAACCACTATCCTCTCAAGTTACTGATAGACATGCTTCAACGAATGAGACGAGATCTGATAGCAAACGTTGACGATCCAGTGGCAACATCTCGAATATTTCCTCTATACTCAGAAATTGATTCCATGGTGGTCATTGATAGGAGTGTGGATTTGTTGACTCCTATGTGTACTGAGCTTACCTATGAGGGCCTTATTGACGAGATATTCAGTATAAAGTCGAGTAAGTTTGGGCATACAGCGTCCATCACGTTCGAGTACAACGGTTGCTTTCAAGCCAAGTTTGCAATCCCATATCCCAACAATGCACAATTAGCCTTTGTTGAACTGGACCCAAGTATACTGGGCGTGCCACCTCTGCAACAACCAGCAAGCTCAACAACAGCAGCCGCGCCACCGCCAAAGTCACGCAAAGTAGCTCTAAACTCCAATGACAGACTGTATGATCAGCTGAGAGATTTGAATTTCGCCGTTATTCCTGGCCTACTTAGTCAGGTTGCTAGAAGAATCAATAACGATTACGAGGTGAGTCCCACTTCATGTGCCTGTTTTGATCTCGTATTGCAGAATAATAACTGAATAAGTTCTCGTTCAGGAGAGACATAACGCCAAGACGGTTACTCAAATACGAGAGTTCATTGGTAAATTGGGCGGATTGCAACAAGAGCATCAATCGTTACGTCTACGTACGTCCCGCTCTACATATTCGTTCCACTCTTTTTTGCGTCACCTAACTGGCTGTCATGTATGCAGACACGAACTTGACGGAACAAATAACGAAGCATACGATGGACCAAGATTTCAACCGTATGCTGGAAGTTCAGCAAAGTGAGTATTGTTTTTCGGACAAGTTCACTCAAGTCTTTAACAATGTTTTGAATCTCGATAGATTTGGTAGCTGGCATAGTAAATAATCCACATATCGACTACATTGAAGAACTCATTGACAAATCAGCATCTATGTGGCCGACGATGAGACTCCTATGTCTGTATTCTCTGGTCAATGGTGGCCTCAGGATAAAGAATTATGAGTTCTTTAAGAGAGAAGTCATGCACGTAGGTTTGCATTATGGCGTTTGTCAAAAGTTCTTTTCAGCCGTTTCCTAAATCATTGCTCCATCAGGCATACGGATTCGAGCATCTCTTGACATTTCAAAACCTATCCAAAACCGGGCTCTTCAAACGGCAAGATTCAACAACACTAGCAAGCAAATCCTCATCATACCCATATTCTCAAATTCGAAAAGCCTTCAGACTTATCGTGGATGACGTCAACGAGCATCAGCCCAACGATATGTCCTATGTGTATTCTGGATATGCACCATTGAGCGTCAGACTAGTCCAAGCTGCGTGTCAGAAATACGTCGGACCAGTCACGAATGATAGCAGTAAGGGTAATGGGGGTGCAAGTGTATCATGGAAGGGATGGGAAGAAGCGTTGAAGCTAGTTCCTGGGCCCAATGTCGAGGAGGTACAGAGGACTGGATATGGTGTTGCTGATGGTTTGAAGAGTAAGTGGTTTTGTTGAATGCAGAGGCAGGTGACAATGTAGTCGAGCCTGACTCACGTCCTGTGTCATTCCTCACTAAAGCAAGCCGTGCCAGCTCGAAGCTAACGTTGGTGGTGTTTCTTGGTGGATGTACGTTCACTGAGATTAGCGCTTTGCGATTTCTGGGTCGGCAGTGTGAAGGTAAGCTTCATTTCAGGGCTTACAGTATTTTATTCTTAGAAAACTTCAACCTTCGTTTTGTAGGCCAGCGGGAATTTGTAACACTAACGTCCAACATTATAAATGGAAGCTCGTTACTCAAGTCGCTGGTAGATGTGGAGGCACAGAAACAAGCGAGCAACTAACTCGGCATATTCGCCGTGACATCATTTTCTAGGTGCTGAATCCGCGCACGCGTTCATTTTTGATCAGATCAAACTTATATTTACAGTGTATATAATAAGGCTGAAGATTCAAATGAATCTGAAAAATTCCTTTTACCCGAGATTGTTATGTACAAAATATAGCGAGAGAAGGTCTTGATCCTTCGGCCTGTGGGTGGCGGAATCAATGATATGAGCCCACCACACTCTTCCTCTGAGCTATCGATCTCAGTGCCTCATGCATGCGAAGCAAGCGCTCTACCATATGAGCTAAACCCCACGCTGACATGTCACACTAGTTGATCTTCCAACCTCGTACCATTTTCGAAACCAATGTTGGAAGGAGAGCGCCGTACCGTGCTGGATGCGTATCCACTGCACCTGTCAAAGTCCCGTTCACAGTCGAACCACTGTG
>QEAN01000052.1:13087-39807 GCA_006535955.1 Synchytrium endobioticum | reverse complement strand
CCCCCCACACCTCCTCTTCATTTTTGGCCCTGCCCCGTACCACGCGATTGCAGTTGGGTCGCAACAACGGCCAAGGACATTTGGAGAGAAATGGATTCCAGGAAGAGCCAGTCATTACCAGGTTAGTACCACATGTCTATTTCATACTCGTGTGAACAGGCATCTCGCTGTTGCCGAACTTGCAACACTTTCACTGATGTGATCCATCCCAATCATAGCTCGCGCTGTGAATGGAGGTATCAAGAAGGCGGCAAGCCCACGCCAGTCCACTCCCATTTCGCGCAAAGCACCTCCGGCATCATCAACAATGTCAAAGAACTCGCCATCAGGCACTCCCAAACCAGCTCCTCCGCCGTCTGTAGTCAAGTCCGAAGGCGACGTAAGGAGAGATGCCTGGAGATCTGAAACTATGTTCAAAATCATAGATCTGATCAAGGTACCCCCTTCCCTTTGTACTCAAAGCGGAGTATTCAACTAACACGAATTGACAAAGTAGAGCGATGAACGGCCCTTTCGGTTCTCAGAGGTTCAACTGCATGTTGGTGGTGTCGCCTGGCAAAAGGATACCGTCTTGTTAAAGTCCTTGAAGGACAGCGCCAATGTGGAAATCGACGATAAGGCGGAGAGCATACAGTACAAGGCATGCGTCGCATACCATCGGCCCATCCACTCAGTTTACACTTATCCGGCCTTTGCGAATCCTAGTGGAAGTATGCAATTAAAAACAAGAACGATCTACTGGAAGTACTGCGGACATATAAGGGTGTTACACAATTGGATGACATTGCCAGCAACACGTTCAGCAAACAACTACATGCCCTTACATTTGTAGGCAATGCTCCAAGTCGTCACAAAGGGCCACATTCAAATGCTGCAATCTAGGAATTGGCCAGAGACGGCTGGATTAGGATATTAGAAAGACAAAAGGGATCAGACGCACCAAAGAGCGTATACTATGACCCATGGTCGCAAACTGAAGAATGTCGAATGGTTAACATGTCAGATGGTATGCACCTATTCACTCGGGTGCTATTGTATACACGATGGCGGGCTAAGGTGTCATTCATTGTAGCTGATCGTGAGCTGTGGGAGTCAGTACTGGTAGATCCTGAACAGGTCGAGGCAGAGTTGAAAAAGCGTAAGACTAGTGTTCTTCCAGGTCATTCAAAGCCGGGTGAACTCAAACACATCGCACGTAGTGGAACTGACGTCGATTACAGCTGCCGAGAAACCAAAGCCGAAGCAAGGCTCGGAACAAACCAAAAAGAAGGCACGGAAAGCTACAAGTCGCGCGGTCAAGCTGGTCAATACTCATTTGAACCTGGACTGGGCCGAGCTGCTAAATGCTCCAACAAAATAGATTTTTCTGGCAGACAAAGTGTTTTGTTGTATTGATTTCTATTGAACTTAAAGCCTCCTTTACTGGCTCATTATTAGCATGGATGGTATCGTTTGCATTTTGCATCACCTGCGGAATAGTTGTTACACAGTATAGTAGTGCGGACGAGATGACAAAGTTCAAGCCTTATTGAGCGAATGCGGCGGCACGGCTGGCCAGTTTGGCTCTGGATTCAATTTTTCTACGGTCTTCTTCCGCCTGTGTGGCCTTGACTCTGGCATCTTCTTCTTGTCGAATTCCAGCGACACGCTTCTTCTCTGCCAGCGCTGCGTCAATGGCGGCCTTGTTATCAACAGTGCTGTTCCTGTATGGATTGCAACCAAAATGCTCAGATTAAGCTCGATACGGGCCGCATCCCAAGACAGCGAACGTGACTCACTTTCCCGCGGCATGCAGTTGTTGTTCGAAAAACAGAGCCTTTGGATTCAAACCAGTAGTCGCCGCCCTGCCTGAAGCGGCGGCAGGTGCGTCGCTCGTCGGCGGCTGCAAAATCATCTGCGAGACTGGAGGACCGGCCCTCATGCGCAAGAAATCGGACCAGTCGATTTTTCCGTCCTTGTCCGAATCCACGTCCCGGATGGCTTGGCGCACTTCGGTGGCTGTCTTGGCTTCGCCCAGCTCTTCGAACATCCTGGACACCTGGAATTGATCGAGGAGGCCGGTGCCTGACGAGTCATGTCTATATCGCGGAATCGACGTGTTATGTCAGCCCGGCGGGTCAACGCCGACGGCATACTTTCTGAACAGCGCCTTGAGCGTCTCCACCGTGTCGGTGTCCAATGCGCCAAAGCCGTACAAAACCACATCGGCATAACTCGACTCTAGCGTGAGGGTGGCAGGGATCGCCAGGCGTGATTTTGACATTGTAGTGTTGTGTGCTGTGTGCTGTGCAGTATCTATATGTGTTCGAAGGGTCAGCGATCGTCTCGGGAACGAAATCGGGTCCGCGAATGCACCAACCTGATGTTCTTTGACGTCAACGGGATTTCACAACGGATGCTTGGACGGGTTGAATAATAATCATAGCCATTCGTTTTGATCAACCCAGAACCTGGCCTGATTGCACCTGCGTCGTGGAGATTGGCAAATCACATCCCAGACGGACAACAGGCAGCTGCATCGTACCGCGGATGATACTGCTGGCCCAATCCAGCGCATCTGTGAGAGCCCCGCAGCCCCGCATGCTTGTGTCGACACGCCACATCCGTGTTGGTTCATATATTTTGTGACACATCTTTTTACACAGACACACGACAGCTGAATACACATCCATCGCATCGCGAGCACATCTATACGTTACCTCTACGCCAATCGTCCTCACAACTACTACAACAGCCATTACAGCATCACTTACAACCCAACAGCAACCTAGATTCTATTTGTGTCGGGGCCCCACGATTCGGGTGGAGCAACTCGAGGCAATTGCAAGTACCCCAAACACCGGGGGCAGGGGGGAACGATGGTAACAATGACTGCGCCATGGTCCGTCGAGATCGAGAAATCACGGGCAAATGAATTTATTCATTACACGAATCAAACTACATACATTGCGTTCCTACCAACCATCATGAGCTTTATTGTTTGGCCTAAATATTATACAGGCCCATTAAAGATGGCTTCGATCGCTCGCTAGTCGCCATTGTTCTACTCCCTCAAAGCCTTTACTGCCGTCGCTTTATTTCCATTACTCTAATGACGCGTCAATGACAATCAAGGACATTTTGGACACTCAACAGCTTCATAATTCGCACTATATGTAATCTAGCGCATTAGTGCCACACAGTTCGTTCCAGGATTCCCAACTGGGACGAACGAACCCTACGACATCAACTGTCGCTTAATTATGGATCTTGTTACCGCAGTGGTCGGTTTCTCTGAATTTATCCATTATTGACTTTTGCCTAACCAGCGACGGACCCGGGATTGTAATGCTGTCCTAACGAGCTAATCTTCTGCTTTGGGATAACCACTATGATATTAACATATCATTCATATTTTGCCTCATATTGAAGAGAGAATATAGAACATATCCACTGATATCTTCTACTGTTTAAGACTTTCAGCGATTTGCTGTGCTTTGCTGTGTGCTTCCTCAATATCCCCAACCATGAAGAACGCCTACGCCAAATGGCATAGTTAGTGTACTGGTGAAGCTGCTGCCTATAAACAACATTGAGCTGCCTCCAGTTCACAGGAATGAAAGAACACTGATGCGCAAACAGGGACAGTCGACCAAATCCACCGATTAGCGTGTGTCTCCACAATTTCTTTTTATCCCAATCGCATGTTCAGCAGCAACGGCACGGCTGTTCCGCATAGCGACAACTTACAGCTTCTGGGAGGTAGTCGTGCTTGCCTTCCAAGATTTCCTTGAACGATCTAATAGTATCTGCCAATTTTACATATCTACCAGAGTATCCAGTGAAGACTTCGGCGGTGGTGAATGGTTGTGACATGAATTTCTAAATATACAAAGACGACGAGTATCGTGTAAGCAAAGACCAAGTCGCGAATCTGGTAGATCGGTACAATGACATACCTGGATCTTTCGAGCCCGTTCCACAGTCAATTTATCCTCTTCGGAAAGTTCATCCATACCCAAAATGGCAATAATATCTTGTAGAGATTTATAGTTTTGAAGTATTTTTTGGACACCAGTAGCGGTATCGTAGTGTTCCGCACCGACGATACGAGGATCAAGGATACGTGATTTAGAGTCCAGAGGGTCGACGGCTGGATAGATACCTAACTCGGCGATACCACGGGACAATACAGTGGTGGCATCCAAGTGCGCGAAAGTGGTGGCTGGAGCTGGATCAGTCAGATCATCGGCCGGGACGTAAATGGCCTATTACCATCACCGCATACAGCATCAAGTTAATATCTTATGTGATATCTCAGTCCACATCATTAGACTTACCTGGACAGAGGTAATGGATCCCTTCTTGGTGGTAGTAATTCTTTCTTGCATACCACCCATATCCGTTGCAAGAGTGGGTTGGTAACCGACAGCGGATGGAATACGACCCAACAAAGCGGACACCTAACGAATGGTGTAACAGTCAGTGTTAATACCATAGCGGAAGAATCAACTACTACTATGAATTCCATGCCAATACTCACTTCAGAACCGGCTTGTGTGAATCGGAAAATGTTGTCAATAAACAACAGCACGTCTTGGCCTTCTTGGTCACGGAAGTACTCAGCTACAGTCAACCCAGTCAAGGCGACTCGGGCACGAGCACCTGGAGGTTCGTTCATTTGACCATACACTAGCGCTGCTTTCGAGCCGCCGTCGAGTTTGATTACACCCGCAGTTATCATTTCATGGTATAAATCGTTTCCTTCACGAGTACGTTCACCGACACCACAGAAAATAGAGTAACCACCATGCCCTTGCGCAACGTTGTTGATCAATTCGGTAATCAATACAGTCTTTCCTACACCTGCGCCACCGAATAGACCAATCTTACCACCCTTGGCATATGGAGCCAATAGGTCTACTACTTTAATACCGGTTTCCAGCATTTGTGGAGTAGTGGATTGATCCACGAATTCTGGTGGATCGGCATGGATCGGTCGGGTGTGTTTGGCATTGATGGGGCCACGTTCATCGATAGGCTCACCAATGACGTTCATGATACGACCTAAACATTCTGGTCCGACTGGAATAGTGATTGGAGCACCAGTATCCTGAACTGGTTGACCTCGAACTAGACCTTCTGTACCGTCCATGGCAATAGTTCGTACGGTGTTTTCACTGCATTAGGAAGAGGTGGTGGATATTAATCGTGAGACCATAGTGTAGGCACTGTCATAATCATTCATTCCTTCATTATTTGATGTGATGATGATGTGGCATCATCATCCCAACATCCCAATCCCGTCGTCAGTCAAACAAGATGGTGTAACTTACCCCAAGTGTTGAGAGACCTCCAACACGAGACGAATACTGTGCTTTTGTACTTCCAGAGCATTCAGAATGGGAGGTAGGTTTCCAGAGTCGAATTGGACGTCCACTACGGCACCGATAACTGACCTGACATAACCCATCGAGGCAGCATCAGCAGTGGCGAGACCTCGAGCTATGTGATTACAGAACGAGATGAGCGAACCCGGTTCTTGCACTGACCACTCACGTTCCATATTAAATGTATGTGGATAAATGCCAAAATCATCATGCCAATCTGCGCAAGTTGCAATATGCGTGTCCATCCATGTATGTCACTGACTGCATCCACACATACATGGCATGTATTGAAGAGAGCTGCTCTCTTCACTCCATCATGCCTTGCATGTAGGATGTGACAATCAACAAATGACTTACCGGCCCATCTACTGGCACTTGATTTCCGCAATGGCCAGCTGGCGGTTCGTGATGCTAGGATGCTTCGAGCGAACATTGTGAATGACTAGACGAGGCTTCTTGTGCACGCCCTCTGGTACAATTATGGCAGTTCCTTGGGTTTGAAGTGTTGGTTGGTGCCGCACCGAAGAAGAACGTGAATGGGGATGTAGGTGACCTGCCCGTGAAGGGGGAAGCATTGCCGACACTTTCGCGACACGGCAAAGAGGGCTCGCCGAAAGTTGACGACACTTGCGTCGCCCGTCTTCCTATCTCTCACGCGTCCATTCCTCAGCCTCGTGCCGCTTGGTCTGTTCGCGACGTCCGTTGACATTGCCTGCGACAAAACATCTGTGAACCACCATGTTTCGAGCAGCTGCATACACCATCGCCAGGCGGGCTGCCATCACGAACACCTCAAGGGCAGGTAAGTGTCTCCCTCCACCCATTCATCCCTGATCAACATCATCTTCTTGTTCATAACCTAACACTTCCCCATCATCCACCGTCATCCAAATCAATTATAGTCTTCCAAAGACACTTGGCAACAGAAGCCCCATCAACTGCCTCGCCAACACCATCAGCCGGAAAACTATTGCTAAATTTCGCACTACCACATCAAACTTTGATGAAAAATGTCGAGATCACTCAAATCAACATTACTTCAAGTGAAGGCGATATGGGTATTTTGGCAGACCACGTACCCATGATTGCTCAGCTGGTTCCTGGTCTGGTGGAAATCTTTCAAGGTGCTGACAAGAGCAAAAAGTTCTTTGGTAGGTGTATATTCCCTGTCACAGTTGTCATGGTCAGTGGGAACGAGGAGATGAGGGCTGTGTAGACAAATTTAGTGTCTGTTGTTTAAAAGCTACGATGAGGACGCCGCTCTGCATAATGGCCACTGATAACATGGTGGCTGTAACAACATGTTACCCAAATACTAGTCAGTGGGGGATTCGCCATCATCAACCCAGACTCAACACTAAACATCAACGCGGTTGAAGCTGTGCCATTAGAACAAATAGACTTTGCGGTAAGTTGTGTAACGTAATTCCATCTCGACTTGCGATACAAACTCTTTGGGAAACAATCTAGGCTGCTCGTAGAAACGCAGATGAAGCCAACAGAAAGATTGCGGCATCCGGTGCCTCAGAATTGGACAAGGCTGCTGCCAAGGCGGAACTTGAAGTTTACGAGGCCTTGGTCGCTGCTGAAAAATCCGCTTAATCTCCATCCAATCTTGTAGTCTATCTTGTTGCGGGCTCGATTCTTGTGGTGTCTCAACATGTGCAGTCCTATCAAGACGATAGCCGTATCTGTGAGAAATTACTCTCCCTCATATGCCCAATACGGCATCGTGTTTGAGCAGCTGATATCACTTCGCGTTCCAAAGTTCTCTGTCGCCATTCTGGCTTTTTGGTGAGTTGGAGCTGGATTTGGGGCACTGCGCATCTATCACACGTTTGGAATCAGTTGAGGAAAGTTTGCATTCAATACTGCGATATCTAAAAGGCGCAATTGCGAATGTTGAACAAACAGCACCAGAATAGACGCTGTACATAAATGCGCACCGTATGTGCCCAAAGCTTCCGCTCATTATTCCTGCTGTCGATATTACATTACCTTTTTTGTATCATTACAAGCACAGATATATGACATTTGAAATATTTACAAAAGTATCGGCAACCCGACACCCGGCGATACAACAAACATTGTGTCCGTTCTAGTTTTTAGGTATAATGACTTTACGAACTTCATCCAATACAAAGTGGTCAGTAAAGAGGCGACTGCGATAGTATGGACGAAGATCAAATATGTTGACCTCCTGAGCCTATGTAAATACAGATCCAGTAAATTGCGAGTCATGCACTTGTTCAATTGGATTAAGCACTCACTCTGATAGCAAACTCATCAGTATCCAAGGCTAGACTTTCAGGCATCATTTGGTTACGGTAGTAGTAGTAGTTTGTCATTTCTTTCAAAAATTGACTCAAAACGTGGTTGGCCAATTCTCCGTGATCTTGGTCATATGAGATATACTTGGAAAAGGCCTATTACGAGTACTGATGAAGATCTGCAAGTCACAAGAGCAAACTGAAGCACAATGATTGCATCGCTCCAGTCTTGTACCTTCGACAGAGACTTCTTGACAGAGTGCTTTTGAGCTCCAATGAAGGATCGGATAACGATACTCATGGCTCGGTCTACGTCACTTTGCATGACTATATCTCGTAAATGCATACGTGCAAATGCTTCAGCCATACGAATGATAGATTCCAAAGAACGAGCTGTGATTGGTACCGATCCACCAATCTATTCCCAAAAGTGCGCTCATTAGATTCAGAGGGTCAGCCAACCCTGAAATAAGATGGAACGTACTTGAGATTCACGACGTAAATCAGAATACAAGGCAGCAATCTTGTCAGTGTCAGCCTCTGCAATCCGCGGCCGGACATGTTCACGAGCATACATGATATACTTTTGCAGCATTTCTTGTGGAATAATCTGTGGTTGTAGTGATATGAGTATCGTGCGGATCAAAGCCGTGAGGAGTACATGCTCACGTCCTTGTCTTGTAAAGGAGCCACCGCGTCTGCTGCCGAATTGTCATGGTAAGGATGACTTCGTATATGAGAGTTCGCAACAAAGTACGCCAAAGCTTCGTCAGCGACTGGATCAGCAGTATCTCGTACGACGCACAATATATCAAATCGAGACAAGATTGGTTCTGTCAACTCAACATTTTGTGAGAATGGAATTTGAGGATTATATCGACCTCGTATAGGATTAGCGGCTGCAATAACACTACATCGGGCTTGAAGACTGGTGACTATTCCAGCTTTGGAAATGGAGATGGATTGTTGTTCCATGGCTTCATGAATAGACGTACTGTCGGTTTTGTTTGGTAAACGACGAAAGTTCTTCTTGAAGTGTCTGAAAAGTCGGAATGATAACTCACCGATCCTTATCATTCATCTTGTCAAACTCATCAATCAAGCAGACACCCTTGTCAGCCATAACCATAGCACCACCCTCAAGTGTCCATTCGCGAGTAATTGGATCCTTGTGTACACTAGCGGTCAATCCAACAGCGGATGCACCTTGCCCCGTTGTGTAAACGGCACGATGTGCTGTTTTTTCAATGTACTTGAGGAACTGTGACTTGGCAGTACCTGGATCACCAAGAACCAAGACGTTGATGTCACCACGAATTCTGTGTTTTCCACCTGGATTCTTGGCTACACCACCGAACATGGCAAGGGCTAGAGACGTCTTGATATCTTCATGCCCAAATATGGAAGGAGCAATGGACTTGATAATCTACCGTTGAAAAGGGGCAGTTTAGCGCAAGCTAGAAGATGCAGTGAAATCATGCTGAATTCGTACACGTTGTCGGATGCGATCATTTTTGGCCAGATCACGTATATGCTTGACATCATCTTCGGTAAGACGAGTGCTGGCGTACAAGTCTTCCTTCTTCAGAATGTGATTAGCTTCTATGACAGTCGAAAATACTGGGAATCCGTTCTTAGTATTCAGAGACATGTCAAAGCTGTTTCTGTAGATGCCGGTGAGTTCCTACAATGAAATAGAGAGGGTCTAATGACAGGTTCTCATTTCCCAGCAATATAACAAGGTTGACCTACAATCTCCTCCCCCGGTCTTGCAGAATCCACCAAGTCTCCAGTCAAGATTACCTCCTTGTGCCGAGGCAGTCTACCAGCCGGGACTGTTCCCGGGCTTTCTTGAAGAGTCAGCTTTTGATAGTTACGGTAGATTGTCTAGGCAGTTCCAAGTCAATGGTGACAGCTCGAATATCTTGTTGCGCCATCTCACCTGTTCTGTAAAAATCTTCATGGAATTTTTAGCCTGACAATCTGAACAGGTTTGTATCTTGATCTCTTGAGTAGGATCTTGAGGAACCAGATTCGTGATAAATCCACACCTCTTGCACTGAAACTTGACATATCGAAGCTGTGGAAATACACCTGTACGCCTAGTGACTACACCAGCTGTACAGATGAGAGTATTCAAGTGTGTTTGTCTATAACGCGTCGAATCATGAGTATCACATAGTATCAACGGTAAGCACCTTCAGCCCACCTGAGGTCCCTAAGAGAGTCCACTGCTGGTAACCCAGTAACACGAACATGCACCTCCTTCTGAATTTCCGCATAATGCTCGAACATTGACAAAGTAAGCCTGTAGGCGATTCTGTCGAATATGGGCAAGACGCCACTGGGATTGTTGGACAAGTAGTACGCTAACAATGCCTTCATGCTGAGTAAATGATTATAATCAATCTCGAGACTTTCGCTATTAGCTATGTTGTCCGAGGATAAAGTTAAAGCCAGTCCCATGCAAACCCCAAAGCTTATGGTGGATGTGTCACACCTTCAGCCATAGCTCTTATCCGCAGTCCATAAATCGGGTGACCATTCTCATCCAAAGTCCAGCTCAGAAACTCGCCAAAATGCTTTTCAATAGTCTTTTGAACATTTTCCAACTGTAAGTTCTCTCGAGTATCACCTCTCATATCTCGTAAGGCTTCTAATGGCAAAATACCAGCCTATTTTGGAGTCCAGTTGAGATATTTAACCATAAATCCAAATTGCCTGAGACGAGTCACATACAGCATCATCAGGCAATTCTTCGTCAGGACCGATTTGTCGACGGTGACGACGAATCATAGGTAATTCTTCCTCCATGTCCTCGTCTTCCGATTCTACATGTAAGTCTAGTCATTTAGTAATAAATATAAAAGATATCGAGGCCACAGTACATACCGAATGGATTCATTCGTTCACCAGCAAGTCGTCGTCGTTCACGTTCCCTTTTATTCAAGAGAGCTTCGATCGCTCTACGATCACCATAGTCCATTTGTTCATACTCATCATCATCAATATCCTCTTGATCATATCGATCTTGTTCAGGCTTCTCTTCATAATCACTAGGGCGAGGTGACGTATCAGTTATCTAGCACTAACAGTTTCGATTTAATTAACAGAGCGACTTACGCCGCCAAGTTATCACCAAACAAATCTTCCCCCACATCATCCTCATCATCCTCCAAAACATCTTGTACAATCTCATCTTCGACAACCGCTTCAACGTCATCGTCTTCAAACGGTAGAGCACCATTACTTTCCGGATCTCCTGCTAATCCTCCAGCAGTTGCAGCAGCAAAACTGCTTGCTGGTGGTGACGATGGTGCAGGCAGCGATAACTCGTGTGAATCTTCTCTTTGTCGTTTTGACTATTAAGCAAGGGATTATAGAGTCAGTCGACATCTTGTACCTGCGATTGATGCATCGTCTCTCATGCCTGTCCTTATTCATGGACGAGTATGGCTCAAATGTTCATTTTGCGCAGCGTGATCTGTAATGGCAAGTAATGCATCTACCTACCATTGCTATCTAAAGTTGATCTTACTTGTACACTCTAGTTCTTGACGTCTATTAAGCACTAGCTGCCAGATGCAGCTTTACTTACTGCGTTTCTTCCGATGAAATTGTCGCCAATTCTGTTGGAGTTTGACGCATAGTGTAGGGACACGTCACTTTGAATTTGAACTTTGAATTAATTACACTCATAACTAATGCTATGACATCTAGATACAAATCAGCTAGCAAGTCAAGTCATTTACGCATACATTTACAATGTCCACAGAGGAAAGGCAACTACAGTTACGTGTTAACCACCTCTTGAGTAATATTTCGGAGCGGAGTTCGAGGATCAGAGGTTTTTGGCCTGCTTGCTTTGGTAGAAGATTTAGGATTGGTTGCCGCGCTTGATGCACCTCCGGCACCTGCTGGATTAGTGTAGATGTCGAACGATCCAAGATCACCTTGTCGAAGCTTTGTCCGCAAACTTGGAAGGGCATAATTGATGGACTTGCGACGACTGTTGCGTCGGGAAGGGACTGTTTTGAAGAAGAATAAAGTTAACAAATGAACCGACATAGAAACAACGAGGTACTTGCAATTTTCATCAGGCGAATTATCGGTCGAGGTGGTACTACTTAATGCTCTAGGCATGGGCGTATGCGCACGTTCTTTTTTCTTTCGGTTTTTAGCAGCAGCTTTGGCTAAACCAGGTGTCACTGATGACACGATACCTTGATCAATAGATTTAGACCCAGTTGACATGCATTTACATACCTGATGGCTCGCTGTCAGCAACAGATCCGGGAGTATTGAATCCGTCATAGTTTGATACTTTACTCGTAGGTGGTGAGAATACTACCGGAACAATGATATCATACGACGATTTCTTCGCGCCTGTTTTATCTTCCACTACCATTAACTCTGACAAGTTCACGGTGGATTCACCCTCCTGTGGCGAGGGCGGGTGTGTACTGCGTTTCTTTTCCATTGGTTGTTGAAGCTGCTGTTGAGAGTCACTAGACGTGCCTCCATCACCGATAATCACCTCGTTGCCATTGTTTGTCTGCTTTACCGCTCGAGGGGCTGGAGTTCGAGCACGACGTGTGCGTTTTGGTGGAGAGGTAAACACTGTTGGAACTTCAAAATCTGCGCCAGGTCTGACAGCTGGTCTAACAGTTTGTTGATCGTTATCACAGAGAATTTCGAAGTCAGTATTGGACTGAAGGGCGTTTTTAGCTACTGCCGGAAAAGCTGACGCCAGTAAAAGAACATCAGCGGTTGATGGATCTGGTTGAGAAGTAATTGTAGGAGATTTTGGTTGAGTGGTACCACCAGGAGCTGACGATAATGGTCGAGGGTTTTCGCTGCTTCTGGATGCCAAATGTGTTCCATGAGCGAACGACAGTGTCTCTCCAGGTTCAGCAAGAGCTGGCCATGGTGAGTGGAGTATACTAAAAGCGGATGATGCTACTTGAGGCACAGTTGCGTCAGGTCTGTCAAGACCTGATACAAGAGGTAGATGAGGGTGGAAATTTTTCAATACCGAGTCACGATAAGAGGGAGACGGCGGTGGTGCTGCTTCAGCTGCTGCTTNNNCTTGTCTGGGCGATTTGACGATGGTTGGTAGTGTTTCAGTAAGTGACTCTCCACTGCGAGAAATATATTTCAAGATGGCCAGTGGGTCATTGTACGGTGGTGTGTTGAACGGCGGCGGAAGTTTTGACATGAGGGTTTCTTGATAAGCTTCAAGTGGGGTTTTGCCAACAGGACTAGGCGTATCCGATTGATGAAGAGTTTCTACAGGATGAGTTGCTGGAGTTGTCGAAACGTCAGTTGGTGCCGGCGAGCATAAATCCATATCGTCATTAGTCATAGGCGTGGTGATATTATTTTTGGAAGTCACTGATGGCAGTCTCGGTTGTTGTATGACTGGAGTGTTGACTATGTAGTGGTGTTAAAGTGACGTTGAACATAATCGAGCAGCCGATTTTTCAATCAAGCACCGCACGTACCATGCGTAGACGAGTCTCTGGCACTATAACCAGCATCAGCTTCAACATCATCGTCTTGGTCGAATACAAGAGTACCAAGGGCGTCTCGGATCATAGCATCAGCCAGAGCTACCTCTTTTTGGAGCAAGGCATCGACATCTTGGTCTGGTTGTTCGTCTGCTTCGGCGATGGTCTCGAGCGAAGTGTGGAACTGCTTACTTCTACTTTGAGGATCTTTACGAATGGAATGGAGGTCAGATGGGACTTCAACTCAGCAGTTACCTAACGGCCTTGGAACTCCAAAAGCCTTTGAAGCTAGGAATGCCATCCGCTTCGTTAATTTGATCAGACATGAGCTTCTCATTGAGCGGTGAGGAGTAGATGGAAAGCTATGTATTATATCTGTAGGCAGAGCCAGAATAGACCGACAAAAGTAGTACGTACCGGACTTGGATGTACTTTTGATGCTGTAGTGCCTATAGGTTGTAAAGTGGCATCCCATTCACAACTCAATGCTATTCCGGATACCGTATCAGGGACTCATCAAGAGTTTAAATCTGGCATAGACGTACGAGAGGGCCTCATGAGGGTTTGCAGTCCCGGGATGAGTTTGGATTCCACCAAGGCAAGTTTCGTCTTGACGACAGAAGTAAAAGTATTGATAATTTCTAGTGTCGTTTGAGACAATCCCTGTTTTGAATGCATGCAGGACATCAAGCGATCGCTGACATCTGGAAGTACAAACGATGGATGTACCTGAATGGCCTCGAAGTTTTCCATGTGCATCTTGCTTGCTTCGTAGGTTCTCTCCATCTCACGCTGTTCAGCCTTGATGGATAGCCAGTGAGCAGAGGGTTTTGGCCGCACGGGAGTCACCTACTTGTAATGTCAAACGAGAGATTTGAGAAGTCAAGTCCAACATCTCTGCAAGTAACTCATTCCGTTCTTTCTCGAGGCGGCGTAGTTGAGTGGCATAAAGAGCATTCACTCTAATTATATCGGAATTCTGCTTCTGATAGCGCTTTCGTACTATGATATTGAGGAAGAAAGGTCTGGGCGAAAGGAATGGCATTCCGCGAGATGTTGGAAGTCCCTTCCAACGATACTTACGGGAGTCCGGGTCCTCTAGGAAAGCTCTAGTTGGTTTTGGAGCGTCATTTGGCATTGGCAGTCGGGATGCATCACCTCCGTTGGTCATGGCTTTTCTCTAGCAATGTTCGAACGAGCATGAAATGTGTAGGTAGGTACAGGATGCACATTGGCTTACAACATCCAAGCATACCTTGCCCGATCTACTTCCACCATGACCAGTGAGCATGGATGACTCTCTAGACATGGCAAAGTCTCCTTGGCAGCGGCTGAATGCTCTCCACCGATAGAACTGGCCCGATCAAAGTTGGTGGGTAGAGGAGGGGGTAGCACTTATATCCACGAAGTTTATATTATATTATAGTATCGAAAGACAAATGTGCATGCCATGGACAGTGGCCGTATGACCGAATGACCGAATGACAACAGGACAGAATCCCATGGGGCCGGAGCGAGCTTCCAGTGTCATGCATGCCAACCAGAGCGAGCTGTCATTGGCCAGCGCCTTTTTACTCATCGCCGATCACCGATCACATGCCGGCTGGCTGCAACGACGACGGCTGCTAGGCCGGCATTGTCCATTATATACTTTATGCATCTCACTCTATGCATGCAGTCCTTTGTTGAGCTCCACCGCTGAAGGCCCTCCCCCTCCACCGCACCCGTCCTGCGCTGTGTGTTTCCGCCATAGCCGTGCTGTGGAACTCGCCTGATCATGAGCAGTCAGAATGACCATGCTAACGAAGCCAGCGCAAATCAAAGCGAGCTAGAGCCAGAGCTAGAGCGCCTGCAACAGAGTGACGACTCTCATCACAAACCAGACGACGACATGGATGTGGTAAGGTGGCTCTTGGCCTCCCTTAGCATAGACACAAAGCCGAGTTCTGCCTCATCACTGAGGGCCGTACTGGAAGGCCCAACCATTGAATCAATCGCTCACTACATCAAGGTAGGCCATTGCACGAGTATCTATACTGCACATTACACTACCATACCAATCTTTTGACAGACCTCACAGCCAAACAAATGGATTGTCATGACTGGTGCTGGCATATCCACTGGTGCTGGTATGTGCTCCCCCTGATTGCCGTGTCCCTCGCTACATTTATCCAAATCGGTCCGTATGATACGTGCAGGTATACCGGATTTCAGGTACTTCAAGTCACCACGTGAGGAGATGTGTTGTCTATATAAAGGGCGCTGACTGCTCATGTATATCACCAGAACCCCTGGAACTGGTCTATACTCAAACCTACAAAAGTACAATCTGCCATTTCCCGAAGCTATATTCCAGATTTCCTACTTCTTAGGAAACGTAAGCTTTACAAGAGCAACGGCTAGCCTGAGACATAAGTGCTGCACTGATACTGTCAACCGTAGCCAGAACCCTTTTACCTTTTAGCCAAAGAAATGTGGCCAGGGACATTCAAACCTACTCTAGGCCACTATCTTATAAGGCTGCTAGCCGAAAAAAATGTCTTGTTACGGAACTTTACACAAAACATTGACACGTAGGCTACACACCACTATGCTATCAAATCCTTCTGCTTCTCACATGCAATTTTTGTACGTCTAGACTAGAGCGAGTGACCGGCATACAACCAGATTATCTAGTAGAAGCTCATGGATCATTTGGATCAGCCCAATGTGCCGGAAGTCAATCATCATCAAAATGTGGAACCAAAGTGCCCATAGAACAAGTGCGAGATGCGGTATACAAGGGCTCTATACCAAAATGTCCAAATTGTTATGGCCTCGTCAAGGTATACGGCGCTAATCGAGGGTGTGCTCCTTGGACCTTTACACACCATTGACCTCAATAGCCGGATATTGTATTCTTTGGGGAGAGCCTACCTCAAAGATTCTTTCAGCTGTCACGTACGGATTTCCGTCAATGCGATCTACTAATAGTGATTGGCACCTCGCTACAAGTACAGCCATTCGCATCCCTGATAGACCGAGTACCAGATCATGTACCTAGATTGCTCATAAACCTAGAACAAGTCGGTGATTATGGTAGTAAATATGAAGGATTTGATTTCAGCCATAGACTACAGGCCCATTGCCGGGACGCTATCTTTCTAGGAACTTCGGATGATGGTTGTCTAAAGTTGGCAGAGCTGTTGGGGTGGGATGCCGATTTGAAAAAGCTCATAGAGACTCATCATGCTACCTTGGAGCAGGAACAGGCTATTTTGGCTGAGAGTAGGAACTGTAACAATGGTGCAGGAAATGATCAACTTGCTCATAGTATTGTTACCGATATTATAGCAAGTGCTGTCCAGGATTCCAATGGGGGGGCAGGGTGAAAATGAAGGCAATAACCTGACCGAGAGGATGGTCCGAACTAATTTATAAATGTCCAGCATTTGATCGACCTTGCAACGCGTAAATTCAAGCTTCGAATATCATAGTCTGTGACCGGTGATGTAGAAACTGCGGTACAATGGTGTAGTGTACGCGCCAGAGTACCGCTGCGGCAGCTAGAGTCCAAGTTGCTGCTTGCCTTGCCTCTATCTGACCTTGGGCCCGTTGCATTGCATTCTTGACTTTGATTGCCGCCTTAGCTAGCAAGTCGCACGCGGATTCACGCGTCACTGCACGTACCTATCAGAGCACAAACCGGCTTACGTGCCTTATCCGCATCTCTCGCCACATTCTTTAATTGTTGATTAGCCAGATCGTCCTTCTCGCTGAAATCACCCTTGGCAGCCACAAGTCTGACCTAGGAAGCCGACATAGCCCGTGTGGTAGGGATTAGGATCTATCAACGTGTTCCGAAGATCAACCAAGATTCCGGTACGTTTGGGGGGCAGTAGTAGGTCCGCATGAATCCACCAACAGCCGCTCGCACGATCAGCATCCAACACGCCCTTGCCTCAATAGCGCGCAGCACCGGACCATGAACCAGCTCGAGGCCGCAATAGCCCAGACATCATCCGAGCTCCGAACGCTCGCCTCGCTGCTGCCCCATAACAGCGAGATCAATCCGCACCTCCTGAAAGCCCGCGTCGCGGACCTCGATGCCGCGCTGCAGCAGGTCGAGACCCAGATCGCGAACACCCGCGCCCTCGTCTGCGCAGAGCGCGAGCTGCTCGCGGCCGGCAGCGGGGTGCTGCGCGCCACGATTGGCGAGCAGCGTGCCCTGCTCGCCCATGTGCTCGCTAACCTGCCCAAGCACTTGCCCCGCCAGCCCCCCGAGACGGCCAGCACGCACAAGCGGGCTCTGGCGAGCGCAGACAGCAAAGCCAACAAGGAGAATGAACCAGCGGGATCGAAAAAGACGGTAAAGAAAAAGCCCGTGGGTGCGGCGAATGGGCATGCGGCCCTTGATTTGAAAGTCCCGGTGCCTACGGCTGTTGCGTATTTGACGGTTAGTGAGTACGACGCCGTGCCAAAGTACATGAGTGAGTTGTTCTTGCTTTTTATTTTCTCGGCATGCGCGGGTTGCTGCTCACGCCCGTTACACTAGTTGGACGACTGACGCGCGATAAAATCAATGACTTGATTGCCGAACTCAATAAAATCTTTGATGCCAAAGCCACGCTGTTGAGAAACACGCCCTCTAAATTATCGAAAGAGGCCCGAGAGCGGTACTGGGAACATCGGGCCCTCATCACCGACGAGGTGAAAAACCGATGCTTCATTATTGAAAAGGATATCAAGGAGTACGCACCACAAGGATGCCAGTTCAAATTAGATCCGTCTGGACGCAGTGTTATTTCGGTATTGAGGCATTTGAATCGGATTAAGGAGATGCGGGGCGGCGGGTGTACGAGATTTGTGTTGATGTAGGATGGGATAAACACAGGTGGCGTGCATCTACTTTTAATCGAGTCCGACTTGTAAAGTGGTTGCAAGAAAAAAAAAACGATACAAAACAATATCCTCAAGCGGAATGCGCTGATTTCATTGTATACCGACAATATCTGTAACCAAACCAAAAAGTCTACTTCTTTCTCTGCAGGATGGGATACTGTTAGGCACTTGAACGCCAAGGCCGGATCCAGATAATAATACCATGGTCAATGGTACACATACCTTGAAAATACGATCCAAGAACTTGGTAAACATGTCTCTTGGCAACGAGTTCTCATCGAGTTTGGAAATCAGCGCTTCGATGCGTTCCTTGCTTTGGGCTTCATACTTTTCAAACACGTCTTCAATCGCTAACTGTCGGTATACGTCTTTGACGATCGCCACGCTCTTTTCATCCTTCTTGCCATAGTTTTGCTATGTTGAAAGCTTCGAATTGGCAAATAGCTAAAGACGGTGGGGAGTAGATTGACTTACGTCAAGCAACTTTCGCTGCTCAGCTGATGCTCTAGATAAAGCTTGCACAATCAACCATGAACACTTGTTGTCCTGTATGTCTGTGCCAATTTTGCCAATCATTTCTGGTGTGCCGTAACAATCTAGATAGTCGTCCTGTGGTACGTGATGGGATCATTCGTCATTTGCCCATTAAAGAGGCGGCGCCTCCACAGCTTACTTGAACTTGGAAGTATTCACCGAGGGGTATCAAGACATCCATGGCTTGTTTGTATGCCTTGTCATCCTGGATACCAGCCTATTTGACAGATGAGTGGGCCAGTTGAATACTGCAGAGACAGGCCGCATACCATTCTCATGGCTGCAGCGATGGGCAAATAGAATGAATAGTATGCAGTCTTATATTCAACAATCCATGCATGCCTAGTTTCCGATAGCGCTTGATCAAAGACTTTGACTTGGGTCTCGCACGTACTTTTGAATAGAGAACTTTGCCAAATCGACTTTATCTTCCGGTGCTGTAATCAAGTCCATGAGTTGGCCCAGTTCGGTCTGGTATGTGACCTGCGTATGCGACGTGTGTCAAATCGCATGTACACCCTAGCCCTCGAGTCACTCACTTCATGGAACAATTCCAATAGATCGACATAATACTCATCATTCTTGAAATACTTTTTCAGCAGCTTATATATACACGACTCGATAACGAAGCCGTCGTTGATTGCCATGAGACCGACACCCGCCTATTCGCGAAATATAACGGTGGCCAAGCGAACACGTCAGGACGAGGAGGGCTGGCTTACCATTTTGTACCAGCACGGTTGCCCACGCCTGGTCTGCGACCCATCCATGATATCATCGGCAATCAAGAAAAAGGCTTGTAGCTGTACAAAGCTGGATGAACACGGTTGGAACAACCCTGGACATCAACCAAGCGCGTACCCATTCAATGCACCAACCCAACGTCTGAGCCTTGAATATTTCATCCTCTGTCAGCTCGCGGTTCCTGAGTGATTCAAGAGCGGTCAGGACCATCAGTCCGCGATTCATCTTGCCTAGGTTTGCCACGCTGTCGCGTCAACCAAGGAAATATCATCGTGGTTCGACGCCTCCAGACTCGGGTATCACATCGTCGTAGCGCACCTCCGCGAATGTTAAAATCCAAAACCTAGAATGTATATGGTGTTCATTATAATGTTCCAAACATCCCCCCCCAGAGTTGCGTCGGCATAATTTCGCAAACCCCTGCTCACAGGACGTATAAAGCATGAGACTAAGACCATGCCCACTCTGAGAATGTAGAAGCGAGCCGCTTCAACGTTTGAACGCTTACCTTTTCCACATGTTTCGCACCATCTAGTGGCATCTTGTACATTGGCAGTTCGTTCAGAATGTCTTGCCGGAGGACATCGTATACCTTCAGGAAACATTCTGTTTCGGCTGTGCTGTTTGATTTGGCCATGAGCGCCTGTTTGAAACTGTTTCCTACCTACAGTTGTTGATTGTAAAATCGTGCAAGACAAAAAGTGTGTTAGAATGGTCGCCCCGTCTCTCCGTCGGTAGGCGTGCTTGGATTTGAGGACAGACTATAACTGGGCGCACGTCGCGACCTGTCAAATCCGCCAACAATGACGCGGCGCGAGGGGCCGGCGGTAATACAACGTAAATAGGTATTACACAATATGGTGAGCCATGCACCAATTCAAAACGGGAAATCTACTCTCTATCAACTCATCGAATGAATATTATACATAAGTATCTCTCAATATATATAATCTATTGCGGCTACGAGTCCTATCTTCTAGGGCTTCACATACTATCGCAATTTTAGGTGGGATGTCTTTTGTACCCCAGGACAAGGATATACCTACGTGAACGATATAGCTGCGGCCGCGATATGCGTTATTGTGATACATGTCGTAACAATTCGCGTGTATTTCACGAGGAACAAGCTTATGAGTTCCAACTGGGTATGTTTTTACCGACTAACGCTTACAAAACTGCACCATACTGTAAAGCTCATCATCGGCTAACTCCACATGACAGGCCTGTTCCCACAAGGATAGCACTCTATTGCACAGTTTGTGCGTGTTGCGCCGATTGACAAGCATCTTCACCGTTCTTCCCAACACGTTGCTGATGCTGTTGATGTTGCGCCAATCGTTGCTTCTCAGCATCCAGTTTGCTGTGAATCATATACAAGGCAGAATAGACGGCATCAGGTGTACCAATGACTGTAAGAAGCCGCTGACCACCCTCATTTGGACGATCGGAGACTTTGATTTGACATCCACTGGCTTGTCTCATCTCGCTGATCTTGCTTCCGCCTCTTCCAATAATACAACCAACTAAATCCGATGGAATGACTATTTGCTGTTGGAAGGGTGACGCATGATGATGACGGTGGTTTGGATGATGTTGCGGACTAATGTTATAACTATGATTATGATGATGTGGGTGAGAATGGGGAAGATTAGTCATATGAGGAATCTGATGATGATTTTGTGGGATGTGAGGGACAAGTGGTGAGGGTAGGGGTACAAAGTATCCATTTGCATTGGGTGGTGGCATATGCTGTGGCAAGGGTGGTGGATAATATGAACTCATTGCACCGGCAGATGTGGAAGGTGGTAAGGGCTGTGGTGGTCCATGTGGTGTTACACTTACAACAGGTACAGCATTTCCAGTTGAGGATGGTATTGGCCCTCCCTAAATAAATGGGTAGTTGTCAGGTTGTACCATACGACAAATTCTTGTCAAGCAAGAGGGACTCCCTCACTGGATATGGATACGGATAAGGTAATGGAGCCATGGATGAAACGACATTGTTTGACGGTGGTGACGACATCGCTGGCCCCGATTGTGGAGGTGGTGTCATCGAGGAGAATGGAGAATATCCTCCCCCACTAGTATAGTGATGTGGACTGGTAGTACTGTTGTCGAGAGTGGCAATGGATGAGACATTGCATTTTAGCGAGAGCAACACGGTACTTACGGCGAGACGTAAGGAGATGGCATTGGTGTATGGAATGGCATATAGTATGGTACAGGTTGCGGATTTTGCTGACTATGGTTCATATGACTCGGTTTTGATGTATACATACGTGGCAAAGCAGTATACACACTGGGACCACTGCTATTTGAAGCCTGATCTTTTGCTATTATGGTCCCAATATGATATGTTGCAATATGTATAGCATCAATGACACCTTCAACTACAACAATCCGTTCAGTTGCTTGAGGTAATGCACTATCCACTATAGTGGTGATCATCGCACCTGATCTTTCCTGAATTTCCCTGATTTTGCTTCCATTTCTACCAATGATAGGGCCTATGCGCGCTGCTGGTACTAGTAATCGAATCATAATGGGTCTCATTGCTAACATTTCCAGGGTTGGGTTGTTGTTGCCTTCCAAAAGACTTTGATCTTGCGCCATTTTTGTTGCAATTAATGCAAACGCCTTCCCTATGTTATCCAATTTACCAGTGATCGACAGTACTCGATCAGGGGCAGAGGGTATTTGCTCTGATACGCTGATACCGGCACCTATTGACACTGAACATGTGAAGATACATCTTGAACACAACCAACTCTGTTGGTCGTTCCGAGTAGATGGTGGCCAAACAAGTGCGAATGCATACCAGCAGCTTGACGTATTTCCTTAACATGACGGCCGCTCTTGCCAATGATGATGCCAGCTTCACGCGTCGTCACCAAGGCTCTCATAGTCAAGGTCGAATAATACATACGACAATCATTGGAACTAGTATTGTCATTGGACGTGCTATTCACATTATCATTGCTGTCGTCCATCGTACATGGAGCGATCGTCGTGAGCGGTGGTGTAGGCAAGCAAGCACTTTCAGTAGCTTGAGGAGCCGTTTCTAGATTTTAAGCAAGCATGGCTCAGCACATCATATCCCTCAAAACATATCGCACTACCATAATGACCTTGGTCTGAAGCGGCGTCTGACAAGGGCAAAGGTGGGTTTGCCAAGGTTGATGAACGACCATCTTCTTCCATGGAGGACGGAGGAACAGCAAGGTTACTGTCGACGGTCGCATCACGGCTCGGTTCATCGTCTCCCTCCTCTTGGGACTTGGGACCGGTTTGATGGAGTGTCGTTGATTCCGTCGCTTGACGCTTCCGTTCCCTTTCAGTTTCATCGAGGTGATGCTCTTGGTCGTCATCATCAAGTGCTCGTTTCCTATCGGGGCTTTCAGGACTCTGCAAGCGGGGACAGACCATGCTGCAAGATTTGTGAATGAGCTCGTACTGGTCACAACACAACATCAACATGAACATCAAGCAGGCAACTTACATGTACAAAGAGTAGTTACGGCTTGTATTCTAGTGTCTATTCAGCGCAGAGTTCAGCACATAAGATACTATCCCTTGTCCTTGCCGAGGGAATGGTCACTCGACTTGCGGGAGCAGTTGAAGCAAAACAAGACGAAGAGTAGCGCGTCATGCATCGATGTCGTATTCATCCTATTAATCGACACTTGAGAGGATTCTCTATCTTGCACATTGACACACGGCCAGTAGATCTGCAAATGTCCGATGGGCATCCCAAAGTCGCGTCGTCCATTGCAGCAGCGCCATGATATACACCATCATTGTAACAGTTTCAATAGAGTTATAAGAGATGGAATGGATTGCATTGGAATGGAATGGGAAATGGGAAATGGCACTTGGTCAAAAAAAAAGCCATTTTACGAAATCCTGGTCCATTCCTGAAACTGGCGGGCATGCGAGACCGCACGGCACACGGGCTTGTAGATAATATGTATATAGTATGCCTATGCCTATGCTTATGCCGTTTCTGAATGTGGACGCACATCCTCCATTGACTTCTCGTGCTTGTGGCCGAGCAACCAAATCCCACGGTTTCATATACTTTCCCAAAGACAAATGATCGTTCCCAACGACTTGTCATGTTCGCTCCGTGTCGTAAGCTGGTCTTACTGGATGTTGGTGGTGGACCATCGTCCTGCTGGCTCCTAGTCGAGGGTAGGCAGCCTCCTGGCGTCGCTGCCGTTTCTGCTAGGCTTTCTGGATGCTTGGAATATAGTAAAGAATACCAACTGGCTGGCCACATCTCCACAACATCATACCACGGCTTCTCAACGACTGTAGTGCTGGCCAGTAGAGCTTTATTAACCGGCCATGTCCAAGCATACTCTGATTCTTGATAATGGAGCATTCGCCATCAAAGCAGGATATGCCGACGCTCCATATCCGCCATAGTAAGCCCCACCATGCATTGCATCATCCGGTCTACCTGCATGCTAACCCTTGCCTTGCGTAGCATCGCCCCAAATTGTATTATGAAAGGCAAGGCTGACAGGACAACCTATGTAGCTGACCAAATATGCGAATGCAGGAACTTTGCTGGTCTATTCTATCGTGTCCCGTTCGAGAAAGTGCGCCAACCGCCCATCATCATCGCTGTTGTTTCTGTTCACAACTCCGACACTGCTCAATCCGATGCAATAGGGTTACGTCACGGGATGGGATATCGAAAAAGACATCTGGGATCGTGTATTCTCTCCACATGTGCTGGCCGTATGTGTCTGTCTGATTGCAATCTCTCGCCATATAAACTCATGCTAACGTATGCTACACCAATCAATGACAGTGTAATCCATCTTCAACAGATTTGATCATCACTGAACCGCCCTTCAACTTACCTGCTCTCGCCGATGCCTATGATGAGATGATTTTTGAAGAATACGGATTCCAAAGGCGATGTAGAATCACAGGTCCTCATTCTTGTCCAGCACCAAGTCTAGCCGACTCCACTCTCATCCTCATTGCCCGCATATAGCTGCGGAACTAAGCGTATGGAATGACTTGACCCAACTTCTACCACCTGGGACAAATCAACCACCTTCCATGCCCGAATGTGTGCTAGTCGTCGATACTGGATTTTCATTTACTCACATCCTTCCGTTGCTGAATGGATTCCCAATACTGGACGGCCTAAAGAGGTATTTTTTCAAGATGGAATAAACAAGGGCAATTCTGCCCGCTTGCTTACTTGCTCGCTAATCCTACACGAAACCAGAATTAATATCGGTGGCAAACTCCTGACAAATCATCTGAAGGAGCTCATATCGTTCAGGTATGCACACTCGTCTATTCGGTGTATATTGCTGTGGCCTCCAGTACTAGAAACTGTCCATATTAGACAATGGAATATGATGGACGAAACCTATGTAATCAACGAAGTCAAGGAAATGTGTTGCTTCATATCAACCGACTTTAACGTTGATCTGAAAACGGCGCAGTACGTGCCGCATTACGTCCCAATATTGCCTATTTTCCTCATGCCCCCCCCCGCCGAGTATAGGTTGCCACAAGACACGAATCCGCTCAGCATGGAATATCTATTGCCGGATTTTGTCACCAATATGAAGGGAACGGTGGGTACAGTGATATAGGCATATTGCATATCTCTAACTTGATATTTAGGGCTAGATACGCAGCAAGGACTCTGATGTCCGAATGACCGATGATGATCAAGTAGGCTCGTTGTATACCCCGGCTTTTGAGATGGCCCACCTATTACTCATTATAAACAAATGCTTAGGTGCTGATCATGAATTCTGAACGATTCTGCGTACCTGAACTTCTCTTTCGACCAAGTGATATTGGTATGTCCAGTTCCAACTGGCCCTGTTCTTGTCAACACCTGATATTTTGCATCAGGTATTGAACAGGCCGGAGTATCTGAAGTTATTGTTCGTGTCATTGAAAGTCTACCTACAGGTACCTCAGCCTCAGTTCCAATCGGATTCTTTCCATTCCCCTGGATATTCACAAAAGAAAATAGATATGCAGCCTGGATTCTACGCCAACATTCTCATCATTGGTGGAAATGCGTGTATGCAGGGTTTCAAAGAACGAGTGTATGTGCACACGATTTCAAACACTACGGTTTGGCAGCTGCTGATTTGCTCCTCTGCTACATTAGTGAAGCAGATTTAAGAACAATGGCACCAACGCATTGTCGAGTTCGTGTTGCTATTCCTGATGAGTGAGTCGGCCCTGATCAAATGCCCGTCGGAGACAACTCTGACATCGATATGAGAGCATAGTCCCATTACATTCGCTTACCACGGTGGAATCCGATTGGCTCAACAGTTTCCAGATGTTTTGAATGCTCGAATGATGTCGCGGAATGAATACTTTGAGCAAAGATTGGGCCACCAGCTGCGTTGATACATGTGATTGTTGTATCCGTTGAACCGGATACACAAAAGATAATCTGTGAAGTTTGACAATGGTGCGAATTTTGCGGTACTTTATACAGGTCAAACTACAAAAAGTCATGGCTTAGTTGACTACTCGTGGGAAGATCAAATGCAAAGACAGAATTGAGTATTGGGTACACTACACATCTGGAGAGGCTCAATATATCCTTTCTATCTCTCGTGAAAGAATGTGTGGTTGTTCCATCCGTCCCGTCGTGTGTGCTATAATAAAGCCAGTCTGCTGTATCGTCACCGAGTATGGCGTGGTGTGGTGTGGTTAGTGAATCATCCAGCATATGTAGTGTCATTGAGAACTTACCACACCACAAGGGCGTGACTGTATGAGCGATTTTCCAGATCGCCTATTTCTATTGTTGGGCAAGTTGACGATCTCAGTGCTGAACCTACCGGATATTGGCATGAGGCAAACATCAGTGACGTACCAGCCGTGAGGCTATATTGTTTTGCGGTTTGTGATCCCGCCTTTCTGCTACAAAAAGATCGTTAGTGCATACGAAAGGAAGCAGAGATGAGAGCAACGCACATACACTCGATCTCCACCATACTTCACAATGTATGGCTGACGTGAAGGGACCAGGTACATCCAACCACCACCTCCCCAACGTGGAGACCTGGTCCAATAGATCGGAATTTTAATGAAACTTGCATTTTTCGTAAAAGCAGTGCCAGTGGTAGTAAGAAGAGCGAGTTTTCGTCTAGTTCGTCTCCGGGCGGCTCGAAGAATCAGAACACGAATACCATCGTCAGAGTGGTGCTGATCGAGGCGAA
This sequence comes from Synchytrium endobioticum, assembly GCA_006535955.1. Classification (NCBI taxonomy): domain Eukaryota; kingdom Fungi; phylum Chytridiomycota; class Chytridiomycetes; order Synchytriales; family Synchytriaceae; genus Synchytrium; species Synchytrium endobioticum. The sequence goes on along the minus strand of QEAN01000052.1, from coordinate 13,273 downwards.
TGGACTCAGGAGAGAGGTTGGCAAGGTAACTAGTGACCAGGGCTTCGCTAGCAATATCTCAAAGTTGATTGACAATAATTTGGTATGTTGTGATTCATATTCCGTACAGACTCGACGCGGGGTTTCCATGTTTATGCCCACATTGTGCAAGATAGGCCGTTTTTACAGCGACCGTAGTAGAAGTAC